>JAJKFJ010002297.1:0-28575 GCA_027382625.1 Tetmemena sp. SeJ-2015
TTAAGGGCAAAAAAAGGGATCAAGAGCAAGTACCCAAAAAGCGCATTTTAAATTTTTGCATGCGCTGTATCTCTGCAAGGGACTTTTTCAGCGGTGCTAATTTTGTCGAAAACGATTCAGGGGCCCCCAATTCCCCGGGTTGCAGATGTAGAGATCAGGGAGTGCGGGATCAATTTGGCCCGAAAACGAGCCCAAAGCTGAATTTGGACCTTTTTTGAAATTTTTTGATTTTTTACATTTTTTTGAAAACCAAAAAATTTACCCATCCCCAGATTTTTGGGTTTAACCCCCTCCAAATTGGGTAAAATTAGGTTTTTAACTAGACCTGAAAAAAAATGGTTTTTATCTTTCTTTACTCGATTAAGGTTTAAAAAATGGGATCAACGAGCAAGGGACCTTTTAAAAGCAAAACATTTTTAATTTTCGCATACTTTGATCCTGTTTTTGCAGGCACTTTTCAGGGCGTGCTAATTTTGTGAAATTTTGATTTCAGGGGCCCCGAAAAAAAACCCCCCATTGCAGAGTAGGATCAGGCACGTGCGGGGTCAACTCGGCACGAAAAAAGAGCCCAAAGCTGAATTTGGACCTTCTTTTTAAATTTTCAAATTTTTACATTTTTTCGACCCAAAAAAACCCCTCGGGTTTTTTGATTTAACCGCTCCAAATCGATAGATTAGGTTTTTAACTAGACCTGAAAAAAAATGGTTTTCAAACTGCTTCGCTCGGGAAAAATTTAAAGGGCAAAAAATGGGATCAACAAACAAGTACCTTAAATGCAGGATTTTCAATTTTCGCATGCGCTGTATCTCTGCAGGCACTTATCAGCGCGTGCTAATTTTGTCGAAATTCGATTCAGGGACCCCGAAATACCCCGGATTGCAGATGTAGAGATCAGGCACGTGCGGGATCAACTCGGCACGAAAACGGCCCAAAGCTGAATTTTGGACATGCTTGAAATTTTGCTCTTCCGATCTGACCAAAAATCACCATCGAGATTTTCGATTAACCGCTCCAATCGATAGATTAGGTGTTAACTTGACCTGAAAAATATGGTTTCATCTGCTTCACTCCGATTAAGGTCAAAAAAAGGGATCAACGAGCAAGTACCTTAAATGCCAGCATTTCAATTTTCGCATGCGCTCTATCTCTGCAGGCACTATCAGCGAGTGCTAATTTTTGTCGAAATACGATTCAGGGACCCCGAATACCCGGATTGCAGATGTAGAGATCAGGCACGTGCGGGGATCAACTCGGCACGAAAACGAGCCCAAAGCTGAATTTGGACCTTCTTGAAATTTTCGATTTTCACATTTTTTCGACAAAAAATATCACACCATCGAGATTTTCGATTTTAACGCTCAATCGAAAGATTAGGTGTTAACTAGACCTGAAAATTATGGTTTTCATCTGCTTCAATAAGGTGCAAAAAAATGGGATCAACGAGCAAGTACCTTAAATGCAGCATTTTCAATTTTCGCAGGGCGCTGTATCTCTTGCAGGCACTTATCAGCGCGTGCTAATTTTGTCGAAATTCGATTCAGGGACCCGGAATAACCCCGGATTGCAGATGTAGAGATTATGCACGTGCGGGATCAACTCGGCACGAAACGAGCCCAAAGCTGAATTTTGGACATGCTTGAAATTTTCGATTTTCACATTTTTTCGACGACAAAAAATCACCATCGATATTTTCGATTTAACCGCTCCAAAATCGATAGATTAGGTGTTAACTAGACATGAAAAATATGGTTTTCATCCGCTTCACTCGATGAAGGTCAAAAAATGGGATCAACGAGCAATTACCTTAAATGCAGCATTTTCAATTTTCGCATGCGCTGTTTCTCTGCAGGCACTTATCAGCGCGTGCTAATTTTTGTCGAAATTCGATTCCAAAAACTCAGGGACCCCGAATTACCCGGATTGCAGATGTAGAGACAGCACGTCGGGATCAACCCTCGGCCACGAAAACGAGCCCAAAAGAAAACTTGAATTTGGACCTTCTTGAAATTTTCGATTTTCACATTTTTTCGGACCAAAAATCACCATCGAGATTTTCGATATAAAACCGCTCCAAATCGATAGATTAGGTGTTAACTAGACCTGAAAAATATTGGTTTTCATCTGCTTCGCTTCCGATTAAGGGTCAAAAAATGAATCAACCGAGCAAGTACCTTAAAATGCCAGCATTTTCAATTTTCGCATGCGCTGGATCTCTGCAGCACTTATCAGCGAGTGCTAATTTTGTCGAAATTCGATTCAGGGACCCCGAATTACCCGGATTGCAGATGTAGAGATCAGGCACGTGCGGGATCAACTCGGAGCGAAAACGAGCCCAAAGCTGAATTTGGACCTTCTTTTGAAATTTTCGATTTTCACATTTTTTCGACAAAAAAGATCACCATCGAGATTTTCGATTTAACCGCTTCCAAATCGATAGATTTAGGTGTTAACTAGACCGTTGAAAAATATGGTTTTCTCTGCTCGCTCGATTAAGGTAAAAAATTGGGATCCAACGAGCAAGTACCTTAAATGCAGGCATTTTTCAATTCGCATGCGCTTGTATCTCTGCAGGCAACTTATCAGCGCGTGCCTAATTTTGTCGAATCGATTCAGGGACCCGAATTACCCCGGATTGCAGATGTAGAGATCAGCACGTGCGGGATCAACTCGGCACGAAAAACGAGCCCAAAGCTGAATTTGGACCTCTTGAAATTTCGATTTTCACATTTTTTCGACCCAAAATCACCATCGAGATTTTCGATTTAGCCGCTCCAAATCGATAGATTAGGTGTTAACTAGACCTGAAAAATATGCGTTTTCATCTGCTTCGCTCGATTAAGGTCAAAAAATGGATCAACGAGCAAGTTACCTTAAATGCAGCATTTTCAATTTTCGCATGCGCTGTATCTCTGCAGGCACTTATCAGCGAGTGCTAATTTTGTCGAAATACGATTCAGGGACCCCGAAATACCCCGGATTGCAGATGTAGAGATCAGGCACGTGCGGGATCAACTCGGCACGAAAACGAGCCAAAGCTGAATTTGGACCTTCGGGGAATTTTTCAATTTTCACATTTTTCGACAAAAAACCACCATCGAGATTTTCGATTTAACCGCTCCAATCGATAGATTAGGTGTTACTACTAGACCTGAAAAATATGTTTTTCATCTGCTTCGCTCGATTAAGGTCAAAAAATGGGATCAACGAACAAGTACCTTAAATGCAGCATTTCCAATTTTCGCATGCGCTGTATTTCTGCAGGCACTTATCAGCGCTGCTAAATTTGTCGGAAATCGATTTCAGGAACCCCGAAATACCCCGGATTCAGATGTAGAGATCGGCCACTGCGGGATCAACTCGGCACGAAAACAGCCCAAAAGCTGAATTTGACCTTCTGAAATTTTCAATTTTGACATTTTTTCGACAAAAATTCACCATCGAGATTTTCGATTTAACCGCTCCAAATCGATAGATTAGGTGTTAACTAGACCTGAAAAATATGGTTTTCATCTGCTTCGCTCGATTTTTGGCAAAAAATGGGATCAACGAGGAAGTACCTTAAATGCAGCATTTTCAATTTTCGCAAGCGCTGTATCTCTGCAGGCACTTATCAGCGCGTGCTTAATTTGTCGAAATTCGATCAGGGACCCCGAAATTACCCGGATTGCAGCATGTAGAGATCAGGCACGTGCGGGATCAAACTCGGCACGAAACGAGCCCAGCTGAATTGGACCTTCTTGAAATTTTCGATTTTCACATTTTTTCGACCAAAAATCACCATCGAGATTTTCGATTTAACCGCTCCAAATCGATAGATTAGGTGTTAACTAGACCTGAAAAATATGGTTTTCATCTGCTTCGCTCGATTAAGGTCAAAAAATGGGATCAACGAGCAAGTACCTTAAATGCAGCATTTTCAATTTTCGCATGCGCTGTATCTCTGCAGGCACTTATCAGCGCGTGCTAATTTTGTCGAAATTCGATTCAGGGACCCCGAAATACCCCGGATTGCAGATGTAGAGATCAGGCACGTGCGGGATCAACTCGGCACGAAAACGAGCCCAAAGCTGAATTTGGACCTTCTTGAAATTTTCGATTTTCACCATTTTTTCGACCAAAAATCACCATCGAGATTTTCGATTTAACCGCTCCAAATCGATAGATTAGGTGTTAACTAGACCTGAAAAAAATATGGTTTTCATTGCTTCGCTCGATTAAGGTCAAAAAAAGGGATCAACGAAGCAAGTACCTTAAATGCAGCATGTTTCAATTTTCGCATTGCGCTGTATCTCTGCAGGCACTTATCAGCGCGTGCTAATTTTGTCGAAATTCGATTCAGGGACCCCGAAATACCCCGGATTGCAGATGTAGAGATCAGGCACGTGCGGAATCAACTCGGCACGAAAACGAGCCCAAAGCTGAATTTGGACCTTCTTTTGAAATTTTCGATTTTCACATTTTTTCGACCAAAAATCACCATCGAGATTTTCGATTTAACCGCTCCAAAATCGATAGATTAGGTGTTTAACTAGACCTGAAAAATATGGTTTTCAACTCTGCTTCGCTCGATTAAGGTCAAAAAAATGGGATCAACGAAGCAAAGTACCTTAAAGCCAGCATTTCAATTTTTCGCATGCGCGTGTATCTCGTGCGGCACTTATCAGCGCGTTGCTAATTTTTGTCGAAATTCGATTCAGGGACCCGAATTACCCCGGATTGAAGATGTAGAGACAGGCACGTCGATTCAACTCGCACGAAAACGAGCCCAATCTTATTGACCTTTTTTGAAATTTCGAGTCAACTATCGACCAAATAGTATCAGCACGATATTCGAATTAATCTCCCATAATGTTCGTATAATTAGTGTTAACTTAGACCTGAAAAATATGGTTTTTATCTGGCTTCACTCGATTAATGTCAAAAAATGGGCAACGAGCAAGTACCTAAATGCAGCACAATCCATCCATCCATCATCTGATCAGCGTCCTAGATGTGTCGAAATTCGATTCAGTCTCCTAGTAGATGATTCTCCGGATTGCAGATGTATAGATCTATCATGCTCGTATGCTATACTCGGCATCGAAAACGACAATATGATCTGAATTTGTGACCTTCTTGAATTCGATGTCAGTGCTATTTTCGACAGAAAAACCACCATTCGAGATTTCGAATGGTGTAGTCCCCTAAGATCAGGTGATTAGTGTAACGTAACGGAAAATGATGTTTGCAGTCTGTCGTGCTCGTCGTATGTAGGTCAAAAAATGGATCAACGAGCAAGTACCTTAGATGCGGCATTTTCAATTTTCGCATGCGCTGTATCCTGCAGGCACTATCGCGCGTTGCTTAATTTGTCGAAATTTCGATGTCAGGACCCCGAAAATACCCCGGTTGCAGACGGAGAGATCAGGCACTGTGGCGATAACCTCGGCACGAAAACGAGCCCAAAGCTTAAGGTTGGACCTTCTTGAAATTTTCGATTTCACATTTTTTTGACAAAAAATCACCATCGAGATTTCGATTTAACCGCTCCAAATCGATAGATGAGGTGTTTACCTAGACCTGAAAAATATGGTTTCATCTGCTTCGCTCGATTAAGGTCAAAAATGGCATCAACGAGCAAGTACCTTAAATGCAGCATGTTTCAATTTTCGATGCGATGTATCTCTGCAGCACTTACAGCGCGTGCTAATTTTTGTTTCGAAATTCGATTCAGTGACCCCGAAATACCCGGATGCAGATGTAGAGATCAGGCACGTTGCGGGATCAACTCGGCACGAAAACGAGCCAAAGCTGAATTTGGACCTTCTTGAAATTTTCGATTTTCACATTTTTTTCGACAAAAAATCACCATCGAGATTTTCGATTAACCGCTCCAAATCGATAGCATTAGGTGTTAACTAGACCTGAAAAATATGGTTTTCATCGCTTCGTCGATAAGGTCAAAAAATGCGGATTCAACGCGAGCAAGTTACTAAATGCAGCTTTTCAATTTGCATGCGCCTGTTATCTCTTGCAGCACTTATCAGCGCGTCGCTAATTTTGTCGAAATTCGATTCAGGGACCCCGAAATTACCCCGGATTGCAGATGAAGAGATCAGGCACGTGCGGGACAAACTCGGCACGAAAACGAGCCCAAAGCTAATTTGGACCTTCTTGAAATTTTCGATTTCACATTTTTCGACCAAAAATCACCATTGGGATTTTCGATTTAACCGCTCCAAAATCGATAGATTAGGTGTTAACTAGACCGGAAAAAATAATGGTTTTTCATCTGCTTCGCTTCGATGAAGGTCCAAAAAAATGGGTATCAACGAGCAAGTACCTTAAAATGCAGCATTTCAATTTTCGCATGCGCTTTATCTCTGCAGGCACTTATCAGCGCGTGCTAATTTTGTCGAAATTCGATTCAGGGACCCCGATTACCCCGGGTTGCAGATGTAGAGATGATGCACGTGGGGGATCAACTCGGCACGAAAACGAGCCCAAAGCTGAATTTGACCTTCTTGAAATTTTCGATTTTCCACATTTTTTCGACAAAAATCACCATCGAGATTTTCGATTTAACCCTCCCAATCGATAGATTAGGTGTAACTAGACCTGAAAAATATGGTTTTCAACTGCTTCACTCGATTAAGGTAAAAAAATGGGATCAACGAGCAAGTACCTAAATGCAGCATTTCAATATTCGCATGCGCTGTATCTCTGCAGGCACTTATCAGCGCGTGCTATTTTGTCGAAAATTCGATCAGGGACCCCGAAATTTACCCGGATGCAGACGTAGAGATCAGGCACGTGCGGGATCAACTCGGCACGAAAACGAGCCCAAAGCTGAATTTGGACCTTCTTGAAATTTTCGATTTTCACATTTTTTCGACAAAAAATCACCATCGAGATTTTCGATTTAACCGCTCCAAATCGATAGATTAGGTGTTAACTAGACCTGAAAAATATGGTTTTCATCTGCTTCGCTCGATTAAGGTCAAAAAATGGGATCAACGAGCAAGTACCTTAAATGCAGCATTTTCAATTTTCGCATGCGCTGTATCTCTGCAGGCACTTATCAGCGCGTGCTAATTTTGTCGAAATTCGATTCAGGGACCCCGAAATACCCCGGATTGCAGATGTAGAGATCAGGCACGTGCGGGATCAACTCGGCACGAAAACGAGCCCAAAGCTGAATTTGGACCTTCTTGAAATTTTCGATTTTCACATTTTTTCGACCAAAAATCACCATCGAGATTTTCGATTTAACCGCTCCAAATCGATAGATTAGGTGTTAACTAGACCTGAAAAAATTATGGTTTCATCTGCTTCACTCGATTAAGATCTAAAAAAAATGGGATCAACGAGCAAGTACCTAAATGCAGCATATTTTCAATTTCGCATGCGCTGTATGCATCTCTGCAGGCACTTATCAGCGCGTGCTAATTTTGTCGAAATTCGATTCAGGGACCCAAATACCCGGATTGCAGACGTAGAGAATCAGGCACGTGCGGATCAACTCGGCACGAAAACGAGCCCAAAGCTGAATTTGGACCTCTTGAAATTTTCGATTTCACATTTTTTTTCGACCAAAAATCACAATCGAGATTTTCGTTTTAACCGCTCCAAATCGATAGATTAGGTGTTTAAACTAGACCTGAAAAATATGGTTTCATCTGCTTCACTCGATAAGGTCAAAAAATGGATTCAACGAGCAAGTACCTTAAATCAGCATTTTCCAATTTTGGCATGCGCTGTATCTCTGCAGGCACTTATTAGCGAGTGCTAATTTTGTCGAAATTCGATTCAGGGACCCGAAATACCCCGGATTGCAGATGTAGAGATCAGGCACGTCGGGATCAAACTCGGCACGAAACGAGCCAAAGCTGAAATTTGGACCTTCTTTGAATTGTTCGATTTCCATTTTTTCGACCAAAAATCACCATCGAGATTTCGATTTAACCGCTCCAAATCGATAGATTAGGTGTTAACTAGACCTGAAAAATATGGTTTTCATCTGCTTCGCTCGATTAAGGTCAAAAAATGGGATCAACGAGCAAGTACCTTAAATGCAGCATTTTCAATTTTCGCATGCGCTGTATCTCTGCAGGCACTTATCAGCGCGTGCTAATTTTGTCGAAATTCGATTCAGGGACCCCGAAATACCTCCGCGATTGCAGTGGTAGAAGGACAAGGCACGTGCGGATCAACGCGGCACGAAAAACGAGGCCACAAGCTGAATTTGGCCTTCTTGAATTTTCATTTTCACATTTTTTTCGACAAAAAATCACATCGAGATTTTCGATTTAACCGCTCCATATCGATAGATTAGGTTAACTAGACCTGAAAAAATATGGTTTTTCATCTGCTTCGCTCGATTAAGGTCAAAAAAGGGATCAGCGAGCAAGTACCTTAAATGCAGATTCAATTTTCGCTGCGCTGTATTTCTGCAGGCACTTATCAGCGCGTGCTAATTTTGTCGAAATTCATCAGGGACCCGAAATACCCCCGGATTGCAGATGTAGAGATCAGGCACGTGGGATCAACTCGGCACGAAACGAGCCCAAAGCTGGATTTGGACATGCTTGAATTTTCAATTTTCACATTTTTCGACAAAAAATCACCATCGAGATTTTCGATTTAACCTCTCCAAATCGATAGATTAGGTTGTTAACCAGACCTGAAAAATATGGTTTTCATCTGCTCCCTCGATTAGGTCAAAAAATGGATCAACGAGAAAGTACCTTAAATGCAGCATTTTCAATTTTCGCCTATGCGCTGTATTCCTCTGCAGGGCACTTATTCAGCGCGTGCTTAATTTTGTCGAAATTCGATCAGGGACCCCGAAATACCCGTGATTGCAGAGTAGAGACTCAGGGCACGTGCGGATCAAACTCCCCGGCACGAAAAAACGAGCCCATAGCTGAATTTGGACCTTCTTGAAATTTTTTCGATTTTCACATTTTTTCGACAAAAAAATCACCATCGAGATTTTTGATTTAACCGCTCCAAATCGATAGGTTAGGTGTTAACTAGAACTTGAAAAATATGGTTTTCATCTGTTTCACTCGTTTAGGTCAAAAAATGGATCAACGAGCAAGTACCTGAAAAATGCAGCATTTTCAATTTTCGCATCGCTCGTTTTCGTGCCGAGTTGATCCCGCAGTGCCCTGATCTCTACGTCTGCAATCCGGGGTATTTCGGGGTCCCTGAATCGTATTTCGAGCAAAATTAGCACGCGCTATAAGTGCCTGGCAGAGATACAGCGCATGCGAAAATTGAAAATGCTGCATTTAAGGTACTTGCTCGTTGATCCCATTTTTTGACCTTAATCGAGCGAAGCAGATGAAAACCATATTTTTCAGGTCTAGTTAACACCTAATCTATCGATTTGGAGCGGTTAAATCGAAAATCTCGATGGTGATTTTTGGTCGAAAAAATGTGAAAATCGAAAATTTCAAGAAGGTCCAAATTCAGCTTTGGGCTCGTTTTCGTGCCGAGTTGATCCCGCACGTGCCTGATCTCTACATCTGCAATCCGGGGTATTTCGGGGTCCCTGAATCGAATTTCGACAAAATTAGCACGCGCTTGATTAAAGTGCTGCAAGAGGACAGCGCATGCGAAAAATTGAAATGCTGCATTTAAGGTTACTTGCTCGTTGATCCCTTTTTTGACCTTAATCGAGCGAAGCAGATGGAAAACCATATTTTCAGGTCTAGTTAACACCTAATCTATCGATATGGAGACGGTTAAATCGAAAATCTCGATGTGATTTTTTGTCGAAAAAATTGTGAAAATCGAAAATTTCAAGAAGGTCCAAATTCAGCTTTGGGCTCGTTTTCGTGCCGAGTTATCCCGACGTGCCTTGATCTCTACATCTGCCAATTCCGGGGTAATTTTCGGGATCCCTGAATCGAATTTCGACAAATTAGCACGCGCATAAGTTGCTGCAGAGATACCGCCGCATGCGAAAATTGAAAAATTGCTGGGCATTTTAAGGTAACTTGCTCGGTTGATCCCATTTTTTGACCTTAATCGAGCGAAGCAGGGGAAAACCATATTTTTCAGGTCTAAGTTAACACCTAATCTAATTCGATTTGGAGCGGTTAAATCGAAATCTCGATGGTGATTTTTGTCGAAAAAATGTGAAAATCGAAAATTTCAAGAAGGTCCAAATTCAGTTTTGGGCTCGTTTTCGTGCCGAGTTTGATCCCGCACGTGCTGATCTCTATCTACATCTGCAATCCGGGGTATTTCGGGGTCCCTGAATCGAATTTCGAACAAAAATTAAGCACGCGCTGATAAGGCCTGCCAGAAGCTTTACAGCGCATGGTGCGAAAATTGAAAATGCTGCATTAAGGTACCTGCTCGTTGATCCCATTTTTTGACCTTAATTCGAGCGAAGCAGATGAAAACCATATTTTCAGGTCTCAAGTTAACACCTAATCTATCGATTTGGCGTTAAATCGAAAATCTCGATGGGTGATTTTGGTCGAAAAAATGTGAAAATCGAAAATTTCAAGTACGTCCAAATTCAGCTTTGGGCTCGTTTTCGTCCGAGTTGATCCCGCACGTGCCTTGATCTCTACGTCTGCAATCCGGGTATTTTTCGGTGGTCCCCTTAATCGAATTTCGACCAAAATTGCACGCCCGCTGATAAGTGCCTTGCAGAGGATACAGCGCATTGCGAAAAATGAAAAATGCTGCATTGAAAGGTACTTGCTCGTTGATCCCATTTTTTTATCTTAATCGAGTGAAGCAGATGAAAACCATATTTTTCAGTCGAGTTAACACCTAATCTATCGATTAGGAGCGGTTAAATCGAAATCTCGATGGTGAATTTTTGTTCGAAAAAATGTGAAATCGGAAAATTCAAAGAAGGTCCAAATTTCAGGCTTTTGGGCCTCGTTTTTCGTTGCCTGAGTTGATCCCCGCACGTGCCTGATCTTTACATTCTGCAAATCCGGCAGGTATATCGGGTCCTGAATCGAATTTCGACAAATTAGCACGCGCTGATAAGTGCCTTGCAGAGATAAGCGCATGCGAAAATGAAAATGCTGCATTTAAGGTACTTGCTCGTTGAATCCATTTTTTGACCTTAATCGAGCGAACAGATGAAAACCATATTTTTCAGGTCTAGTGAAACACCTAATCTATCTATTTGAGCGTTTAAATCGAAAATCTCGATGGTTATTAATTTTTTGTCGAAAAAATGTGAAAATCGAAAATTTCAAGAAGTCCAAATTCAGCTATGGGCTCGTTTTCGTGCCGAGTTGATCCCGCACGTGCCTGATCTCTACGTCTGCAATCCGGGGTATTCGGTCCCTTGAATCGATTTCGACAAAAATTAGCACCGCGCTTGATAAGTGCCTGCAGAGATACAGCGCAATCGAAATTTGAAAATGCTGCATTTAAGTTACTTGCTCGTTGATCCCATTTTTTTATCTTAATCGAGTGAAAGCAGATGAAAACCATATTTTTCAGGTCTTGTTAACACCTAAATCTATCGATTTGCAGCGGTTAAATCGAAAATCTCGATTGTGTGATTTTTGTCGAAAAAATGTGAAAAATCGAAAATTTCAAGAAGGTCCAAATTCAGCTTTGGGTTCGTCGTTTTCGTGCCGAGTTGATTCCGCACGTTGCCTGGATCTCTACATTCTGCAATCCGGAGGTATATCGGCTCCCTGAATCGAATTTCGAACAAAATTAGCACGCGCTGATAAGTGCCTGCAGAGATAAAGCGCATGCGAAAATTGAAAATGCGGCATTTAAGGTACTTGCTCGTTGATCCAATTTTTTTGAGCTAAATCGAGCGAAGCAGATGAAAACCATATTTTTTCAGGTCTATTAAACACCTAATCTATCGATTTGGAGCGGTTATATCGAAAATTCGATGGTGATTTTGGGTCGAAAAAATGTGAAAATCGAAAATGTCAAGAAGGTCCAAATTTCAGCCTTTGGGCTCGTTTTCGTTGCCGAGTTGATCCCCGCCACGTGCCTGAATCTCTTTACTCTGCATCCGGGGTATTCGGGGTCCCTGAATCGAATTTCGACAAAATTAGCACGCGCTGATAAGTGCCTGCAGAAATACAGCGCATGCGAAAATTGAAAATGCTGCATTTAAGGTACTTACTCGGTGGATCCCATTTTTTGACCTTAATCGAGCGAAGCAAGCATGTGAAAACCATATTTTTCAGGTCTAGTTTACACCTAATCTATCGATTTGGAGCGGTTAAATCGAAAATCTCGATGGTGATTTTTGGTCGAAAAAATTTGAAAATCGAAAATTTCAAGAAGGTCCAAATTCAGCTTTGGGCTCGTTTTCGTGCCGAGTTGATCCCGCACGTGCCTGATCTCTACATCTGCAATCCGGGGTATTTCGGGGTCCCTGAATCGAATTTCGACAAAATTAGCACGCGCTGATAAGTGCCTGCAGAGATACAGCGTGCGAAAAATGAAAATGCTGCATTTTAAGGTACTTGCTCGTTGATCCCATTTTATGAAATCGAGCGAAGCAGATGAAAACCATATTTAGATCGGAAACACCTAAACTATCGATTTGGAGCGGTTTTAAATCGAAAATCTGATGGTGATTTTTTGTCGAAAAAATGTGAAAATCGAAAATTTCAAGAAGGTCCAAATTCAGCTTTGGCCTCGTTTTCGTGCCGAGTTGATCCCGCACTTGGCCTGATCTCTACGTCTGCAATCCGGGATTTCGGGTCCCTGAATCGAATTTCGACAAAAATTAAGCACGCGCTTTTGATAAGTTGCCTGAGAGATACAAGCGCATTGCGAAAATGAAAAATGCTGCATTTAAGGTACTTGCTTGTTGATCCCATTTTTTGACCCTTAATCGAGCAAGCAGATGAAAACCATATTTTTCAGTCTAGTTAACACCTAAGCTATCGATTTGAGCGGTTAAATCGAAAATCTCGATGGTGATTTTTGGTCGAAAAAATGTGAAAATCGAAAATTTCAAGAAGGTCCAAATTCAGCTTTGGGCTCGTTTTCGTGCCGAGTTGATCCCGCACGTGCCTGATCTCTACATCTGCAATCCGGGGTATTTCGGGGTCCCTGAATCGAATTTCGACAAAATTAGCACGCGCTGATAAGTGCCTGCAGAGATACAGCGCATGCGAAAATTGAAAAATGCTGCATTTAAGGGTACTTGCTCGTTTGAGTCCCATTTTTTTTGACCTTAATCGAGTAAAGCAGATGAAAACCATATTTTTCAGGGTCTAGTTAACACCTAATCTATCGATTATGGAGCGTTAAAATCGAAAATCTCGATGGTGATTTTGGTCGAAAAAAGAAAATTGAAAATTCCTTGAAAGTCCAAATTCAGCTTTGGGCTCGTTTTCGTGCCGAGTTGATCCCGCACGTGCCTGATCTCTACATCTGCAATCCGGGGTATTTCGGGCTCCCTGAATCGTATTTCGACAAAATTAGCACGCGCTGATAAGTGCCTGCAGAGATACAGCGCATGCGAAAATTGAAAATGCTGCATTTAAGGTACTTGCTCGTTGATCCCATTTTTTGACCTTAATCGAGCGAAGCAGATGAAAACCATATTTTTCAGGTCTAGTTAACACCTAATCTATCGATTTGGAGCGGTTAAATCGAAAATCTCGATTTTGGTGATTTTTGCTCGAAAAAATGTGAAAAATCGAAAATTTCAAGAAGGTCCAAATTCAGCTTTGGCTCGTTTTTTCGTGCCGAGTTGATCCCGCACGTGCCTGATCGCTCACATCTGCAATCCGGGGTATTTCGGGGGCCCTGAATCGTATTTAGAAAATTAGCACGCGCTGATAAGTGCCTGCAGAGATACAGCGCTTGGAAAATTTGAAAATGCTGCATTTAAGGTACGTGCTTCGTTGATCCCATTTTTGACCTTAATCGAGTGAAGCAGATGAAAAACCATATTTTTCGGGTCTAGTTAACACCTAATCTATCGGTTTGGAGCGGTTAAATCGGGAAAAATTCTCCGATTGTGATTTTGTCGAAAAAATGTGAAAATCGAAAATTTCAAGAAGGTCCAAATTCAGCTTTGGGCTCGTTTTCGTGCGGAACTGATCCCGCACGTGCATGATCTCTACATTGCAATCCGGGGTTATTTCGGGGGTCCCTGAATCGAATTTCGACAAAATTTAGCACGCCTGATAGTGCCCTGCAGAGATACAGGCGCATGCGAAAATGAAAATGCTTGCATTTAAGTACTTGCTCGTGGATCCCATTTTTTGACTTAATCGAGCGAAGCAGATGAAAACCATTTTTTCAGGTTAATTAACACCTAATCTATCGATTTGGAGCGGTTAAATCGAAAATCTCGATGGTGATTTTTGTCGAAAAAATGTGAAAATCGAAAATTTCAAGAAGGTCCAAATTCAGCTTTGGGCTCGTTTTCGTGCCGAGTTGATCCCGCACGTGCATCATCTCTACATCTGCAAGCCGGGGTAATTCGGGGTCCCTGAATCGTATTTCGACAAAATTAGCACTCGCTGATAAGTGCCTGCAGAGAGATACAGCGCATGCGAAAATTGAAAAATGCTGCATTTAAGGTACTTGCTCGTGGAACCCCATTTTTTGACCTTAATCGAGCGAAGCAGAATGAAAACCATATTTTTCAGGCTCTAGTTAACACCTAATCTATCGATTTGAGCGGTTAAATCGAAAATCTCGATGGTGCATTTTGGTCGAAAAAATGTGAAAATCGAAAAAATTTCAAGAAGGTCCAAATTCAGCTTTGGCTTCGTTTTCGTGCGAGTTGATCCCGCACGTGCTGATCTCTACATCTGCCAATCCGGCGGTTATTCGGGGGTCCCTGGAATCGAATTTTCACAAAAATAGCACGCGCTGATAAGTTGCCTGCAGAATACAGCGCATGCGAAAATTGAAAATGCTGCTTTTAAGGTACTTTGCTCGTTGATCCCATTTTTGACCTTAATCGAAGTAAAGCAGATGAAAACCATATTTTTTAGTCAGGTCTAGTTAACACCTAATCTAACGATTTGGAGCGGTTAAATCAAAAATCTCGATGGTGATTTTTTGTCGAAAAAATGTGAAAATCGAAAATTTCAAGAAGGTCCAATTCAGCTTTGGCTCGTTTTCGATGCCGATTTGGATCCCGCACGTGCCTGATCTCTACATCTTGCAATCCGGGGTATTCGGTCCCTGAATCGAATTTCGGATCAAAATTAGCACGCCGCTATAAGTGCCTCAGAGATACAGCGCATGCGAAAATTTGAAAATGCTGCATTTAAGGGACTTGTGCCGTTGATCCCATTTTTTGACCTTATCGAAAGCGAAGCAGATGAAGACCATATTTTTCAGGTCTAGTTAAAACCTAATCTATCGATTTTGGAGCGGTTAAATCGAAAATCTCGATGGTGATTTTTGGTCGAAAAAATGTGAAAATTGAAAATTTGTGGTAGGTCCAAATTCAGCTTTGGGCTCGTTTTCGTGGCGAGTTGATCCAAATTCAGCTTTGGGCTCGTTTTCGTGCCGAGTTGATCCCGCACGTGCCTGATCTCTACATCTGCAATCCGGGGTATTTCGGGGTCCCTGAATCGAATTTCGACAAAATTAGCACGCGCTGATAAGTGCCTGCAGAGATACAGCGCATGCGAAAATTGAAAATGCTGCATTTAAGGTACTTGCTCGTTGATCCCATTTTTTGACCTTAATCGAGCGAAGCAATGTAAAAACATATTTTCAGGTCGTAGTTTTAACACCCTAATCTATCATTTGGAGCGTTAATCGAAAATTCTCGATGGTGATTGTTTTGTTCGAAAAATGTAAAATCGAAAAATTTCAAGAAGGGTCCAAATTCAGCTTTGGCTCGTTTTCGTGCCGAGTTGATCCCGGCACGTGCCTGATCTCTACATCTGCAATCCGGGTTATTTCGGGGTCCCTGAATCGAATTCGACAAAATTAGCACGCGCTGATAAGTGCCTGCAGAGATACAGCGCATGCGAAAATTGAAAATGCTGCATTAAGGTATTTGCTCGTTGATCCCATTTTTTTGACCTTAATCGAGGAGTAAAGCAGATGAAAACCATATTTTTCAAGTCTAGTTAACACTTAATCTATCGATTTGGACGGTTTATCGAAATCTCGATTGGTGATTTTTGGTTCGAAAAAATGTGAAAATCAAAATTTTTCAAGAAGAGTCCAAATTCAGCTTTGGGCTCGTTTTTGTGCCGAGTTGATCCCGAGTGCCTTGATCTCTACATCTGCAATCCGGGGTTATTCGGGTCCCTGAATCGAATTTCGACAAAATTAGCACGCGCTGATAAGTGCCTGCAGAGATAAAGCGCATGCGAAAATTGAAAATGCTGCATTTAAGGTACTTGCTCGTTGATCCCATTTTTTGACCTTAATCGAGCGAAGCAGATGAAAAACCATATTTTCAGGTCTAGTTAACAACTAATCTATCGATTTTGAGCGGTTAAATCGAAAATCTCGATGGTGATTTTTTGTCGAAAAAATTGTGAAAATCGAAAATTTTCAAAGAAAGGTTCCAAATTCAAGCTTTTGGGCTCGTTTTCGTGCCGAGTTGATCCCGCACGTGCCTGATCTCTACATCTGCAATCCGGGGTATTTCGGGGTCCCTGAATCGAATTTCGACAAAATTAGCACGCGCTGATAAGTGCCTGCAGAGATACAGCGCGTGCGAAAATTGAAAATGCTGCATTTAAGGTACTTGCTCGTTGATCCCATTTTTTGACCTTAATCGAGCGAAGCAGATGAAAACCATATTTTTCAGGTCTAGAACACCTAATCTATCGATTTGAGCGGTTAAATCGAAAATCTCGAGGGTGATTTTTTGTCGAAAAAATGTGAAAATTCAAAATTCCAAGCATGGCCAAATTCAGCTTTGGGCTCGTTTTCGTGCCGAGTTGATCCCCCGAACTGATCCCGCTCACATCTGCAATCCGGGGTATTTCGGGGTCCCTGAATCGAATTTCGACAAAATTAGCACGCGCTGATAAGTGCCTGCAGAGATAAAGCGCATGCGAAAATTTGAAAATGCTGCATTTAGGTACTTGCTCGTTGATCCATTTTTGACCTTAATCGAGCGAAGCAGATGAAAACCATAATTTTCAGGTCTAGTTAAACACCTATCTATCGATTGGAGCGGTTAAATCGAAAATCTCGATGGTTATTTTTGGTCGAAAAAAATGTGAAAATCGAAAATTTCAAGAAGGTCCAAATTCAGCTTTGGGCTCGTTTTTGTGCCGAGTTGATCCCGCACGTGCATGATCTTTACATCTGCAATCCGGGGTATTTCGGGGTCCCAATCGAATTTCGACAAAATTAGCACGCGCTGATAAGTGCCTGCAAGAGATACAGCGCATCCGAAAATTGAAAATGCTGCATTTTAGGGTACCTGCTCGTTGATCCCATTTTTGACCTAAAGTGAAGCAGATGAAACCATATTTTCAGGTCTAGTTAACCCTAATCTATCGATTTTGGAAGCGGTTATATCGAAAAAATCTCGATTGGTATTTTGGTCGAAAAAATGTGAAAATCGAAAATTTCAAGAAGGTCCAAATTCAGCTTTGGGCTCGTTTTCGTGCCGAGTTGATCCCGCACGTGCCTGATCTCTACATCTGCAATCCGGGGTATTTCGGGGTCCCTGAATCGAATTTCGACAAAATTAGCACGCGCTGATAAGTGCCTGCAGAGATACAGCGCATGCGAAAATTGAAAATGCTGCATTTAAGGTACTTGCTCGTTGATCCCATTTTTTGACCTTAATCGAGCGAAGCAGATGAAAACCATATTTTTCAGGTCTAGTTAACACCAATCTTATCGATTTGTGAAGCGGTTAAATTCGAAAAGCTCGATGTGATTTTTTGGTTCGAAAAAATGTGAAAATCGAAAATTTCAAGAAGGTCCAAATTCAGCTTTGGGCTCGTTTTCGTGCCGAGTTGATCCCGCACGTGCCTGATCTCTACATCTGCAATCCGGGGTATTTCGGGGTCCCTGAATCGAATTTCGACAAAATTAGCACGCGCTGATAAGTGCCTGCAGAGATACAGCGCATGCGAAAATTGAAAATGCTGCATTAAAGGTACTTGCTCGTGATCCATTTTTTGACCCTAATCGAGGAGCAGATGAAAAACCATTATTTTTCAGGTTCTAGTTAACACCTAATTCTATCCGATTTGGAGCGTTTAAAATCGAAATCTCGATGGTGGATTTTTGGTTCGAAAAAATGTGAAAAATCGAAAATTTCAAAGAAGTACCAAATTCAGCTTGGGCTCGTTTTCGCGCCGAGTTTGATCCCGCACGTGCCTGATCTCTACATCTGCAATCCGGGTAATTCGGGGTCCCTGAATCGAATTTCGACAAAATTAGCCCGATCTTGATAAGTGCCTGCAGAGATACAGCGCATGCGAAAATGCTGCATTTAAGGTACTTGCTCGTTGATCCCATTTTTTGACCGTAATCGAGTGAAGCAGGTGAAAACCATATTTTTCAGGTCTAGTTAACACCTAATCTATCGATTTGGAGCGGTTAAATCGAAAATCTCGATGGTGATTTTTGGTCGAAAAAATGTCAAATTGAAAATTTGTGGTAGGTCCAAATTCAGCTTTGGGCTCGTTTTCGTGCCGAGTTGATCCCGCACGTGCATCATCTCTACATCTGCAAGCCGGGGTAATTCGGGGTCCCTGAATCGTATTTCGACAAAATTAGCACTCGCTGATAAGTGCCTGCAGAGATACAGCGCATGCGAAAATTGAAAAAGCTGCATTTAGGGTACTTGCTCGTTGATCCCATTTTTTGACGGTAATCGAGTGAAGCCAAGTGAAAACCATATTTTTCAGGTTTAGTTAACACCTAATCAATCGATTTGGAGCGGTTAAATCGAAATCTCGATGGTGATTTTTGGTTTTCGAAAAAATGTCCAAAATTGAAAATTTGTACGGTAGGGTCCAATTTTCAGCTTCGGGCTCGTTTTTTCGTGCGAGTTTGATCCCGCACGTGCATCATCTCTACATTGCAACCCGGGGTATTCGGGGTCCCTGAATCTATTTCGACAAAATTAGCACTCGCTTTGATAAGTGCCTTGCAAGATACAGCCGCATTGCGAAATTGAAAATTTGCAAGATTAAGGGGTACTGCTCTTTGATCCCATTTTTTGACCGTAATTCGAGTGAAGCAGGTGAAAACCATATTGTTTCAGGTCTAGTAACACCTAAAATCTATCGATTTTGGAGCGCGTTAAATCGAAAATCCTCGATGGGGATTTTGTCGGAAAAAAATGTCAAAATTGAAAATTTGTGTAGGTTCCAAATCAGTCTTCGGGCTCGTTTTCGTGCGAGTGATCCCGCACGTTGCATCATTCCTTACACTGCAAGCCGGGGTAATTCGCGTCCGCTGAAATCGTTTTCGGACAAATAGGCAAACTCGCTGATAAGTGCCTGCAGAGATACAGCGCAGGCGAAAATTGAAAATGCTGCATTTAAGGTATTGCTCGTTGATCCCATTTTTGACCGTAATCGATTGAAGCAGGTGAAAAACATATTTTTCAGGTCTAATTAACACCTAATCTATCGATTTGGAGCGTTAAATTCGAAAATCTCGATGGTGATTGGTTCGGAAAAATGTCAAAATTTGAAAATTTGGGTAGCGTCCAAAAATTCAGCTTCGGCGCTCGTTTCGTGCCGAGTGATCCCGCCACGTGCATTCATCTCTACATCTGCAAACGGGGGTAATTCGGGGTCCCTGAAGCGTATTTTCGACAAAATTAGCACTCCAAGTGCCAGAGATACAGCAGCATGCGAAAATTGAAAATTGCAGCATTTAAGTACTTGCTCGTTGACCCCATTTTTTGACCTAAATCGATTGAAGCAGAATGAAAACCATATTTTCAGGTCTAGTAACACCTAATCTATCATATTGAGGTTTAAATCGAAAATCGATGTGATGTTTTGGCGAAAAAAATGTGAAGATTGAAAATTTCTTGAAGGTCCAATTCAGCTTTGGGCTCGTTTTCTTGCCGAGTTGATCCCGCAGATGCATCACTCTACATTGCAACCGGAATTCGGGTCCTGAATCATTTCGACAAATTAGCACTCGCTGATAATTCTTGCAGAGATACAGCGCATGCGAAAATTAAAAATGCAGCATTTAAGGTACTGCTCGTTGATTCCCATTTTTCTGACCTTAACGAGTGACAGAAGCAAAACATATTTTCAGGTCTAGTAACACCTAATCTATCGATTTGGAGCGTTTAAATCGAAAATCTCGATGTGATTTTTGCTCGAAAAAATGTGAAATTGAAAATTTCAAAGGTCCAAATCAGCTTTGGGCTCGTTTTCGTGCCGATTTGATCCCGCACGTGTCATCATCGTCTAACATCTGCAACCCGGGGGTAATTCGGGGTCCCTGATCGTATTTCGCCAAAATTAGCACTCGCTGATAAGTGCCTGCAAGATACAGCCAATGCCGAAAATTGAAAAATGCAGATTTAAGTACTTTGCTCGTTGATCCCATTTTTTGACCTTAATCGATTGAAGCAGAAGAAAACCATTATTTTCAGGTCTAGTTAACACCTAATCTATCGATTTGGAGCGGTTAAACCGAAAATCTCGATGGTGATTTTTGGTAAGAATGTGAAATGAAATTTGTGGTAGATCCAAAATTCAGCTTTGGGCTCGTTTCGCCGAGTTGACCCCGCACGTGCATCATCTCTACATTTGCAACCCGGGTATTCGGGGTCCCTGAATCGTATTTCGACAAAAATTAGCACTCGCTGATAAGTGGCTGCAGAGATACAGCATGCGAAATTGAAAATGCAGCATTTAGGGTACTTGCTCGTTGATCCCATTTTTTGACCTTAATCGAGTGAGGCAGAGAAAAACCAATTTTTCAGGTCTAGTAACAAACCTAACTTCTATCGATTTGGAGCGTAAATCGAAAATCTCGATGTGACTTTTTGTCGAAAAAAATGCTGTGAAAATTGAAAAATTGTGTAGGTCAAATTCAGCTTTGGGTGTTTTCGTGCCGAGTTGATCCCGCACGTGCTTCATCTCTACATCTGCAACCCGGGTAATTCGGGTCCTGAATCGTATTCGACCAAAATAGCACTCGCTGATAAGTGCCTGCCGAGATACAGCGCATGCGAAAATTGAAAATGCAGCATATAAGGTATGCTCGTTGATCCCATTTTTGACCTTAATCGATAAGCGAAGAAAAACCATATTTTCAGTCTACGTTAACACTAATCTATCATTTGGATCGGTAAATCGAAAAATCTCGATGTGATCTTTTGGTCGAAAAATGTGAAAATTGAAAAATTTCTTGAAGGTCCAAATTCAGCTTTGGCTCTTTCGTGCCGAGTTATCCCGCACGTGGCATCATCTCTACATTTGCAACCCGGGCGGTAATTCGGGGTCCCTGAATCGTATTTCGACAAAATTAGCACTTGCTGATAAGTGCCTCAAATTCAGCTTTGGGGAAAATTGAAAATGCAGCATTTAAGTATTGTCGTTATCCTATTTTTTTACCTTAATCGGTGAAGCAGAAGAAACCAATTTTTTCATCTATAACACCTAATCATCCGGATTTTTTGGAGCGGTTAAATCGAAATCTATTGTGATTTTTTGGTCGAAAAATTGAAAATTGAAAATTTCTGAAGGTCCAAATTCAGCTTGGGGCTCGTTTTCGTGTATTTGTTATCCCGCACGTGCATCATCTCTACATCTGCAAACCGGGGTAATTCGGGGTCCGAATCGTATTTCGACAAAAATTAGCACTCGCTGATAAGTGCCTGCAGAGATACAGCGCATGCGAAAATTGAAAAGGCTGCATTAAGGTACTTGCTCGTTGATCCCATTTTTTGACCTTAATCGAGTAAAGCAATGAAAACCATATTTTTCAGTCTAGTTAACACCTAATCTATCGATTGGACGGTAATCGAAAATCTCGATGGGATTTTTGGGCGAAAAAATGATAGAAATTGAAAATTTTGAGGTCCAAATTCAGCTTTGGAGCTCGTTTTCGTGCCGAGTGATCCCGCACGTGCATCATCTCTACATCTGCAACCCGGGTAATTCGGGTCCCTGAATCGTTTCGGACAAAATTAGACTCGCTGATGAGTGCCTGCAGAGATCCAGCGCATGCGAAAATTGAAAAATTGCAGCATTTAAGGTACTTGCTCGTTGATCCCATTTTTTGACTTAACGAGTGAAGCTAGAAAAAACATATTTTCAGGTCTATAACACCTAATCTACGATTTGAGCGGTTTAATCGAAAATCTCGATGGGTGATTTTGTTCGAAAAAAATGGAAAATTTAAAATTTGTGTAGCCCAAATTCAGCTTGGCCGTTTTCGTGCACGAGTGGATCCCGCACGTTGCAATCATCTCTACATTGCAACCCGGGTAATTCGGGGTCCCTGAATCGTATTTCGACAAAAATAGCACTCGCTAATGAGTCCTGCAAAGATACAGCGCATGCGAAAATTGAAAAATGCTGCATAGGTACTTGCTCGTTGATCCATTTTTTGACCTTAATCGAGTGTAGCAGAAGAAAACCATATTTTTCAGGTCTAGTTTAACACCTAATCTATCGATTGGAGCGGTTAAATCGAAAAACTCGATGGTTTTTGGTCGAAAAAATGTAAAAATTGAAAATTTGTGGTGTCCAAATCAGCTTTGGGCTCGTTTTGTGCCGATTGATCCCCGCACGCATCATCTCTACATCTGCAATCCGCGGTAATTCGGGTCCCTGAATCGTATCGACAAAATTACACTCGCTGATAAAGCTGCCAAGAGTTACAGCGATGCGAAATTGAAAAATGGCGCATTTAAGGTACTTGCTCGTTTATCCCATTTTTTGACCTTATCGATAAGCAGAAAGAAAAACCATATTTTCAGGTCTAGTTAACACCAATCTACCGATTTGGAGCGGTTAAATCGAAAAAACTCGGATGGTGGATTTTTGTCGAAAAAATGCAAAATTGAAAATTTGGTAGTCCAAATTCAGCTTGGCTCGTTTTTGTGCCGAGTGATCCCGCACGTGCATCATCTCTACATCTGCAACCTGGGGTAATTCGGGTCCCTGAATCGAATTTCGAACAAAATAGACCTCCTGATAAAGTGCCTGCAGGATACACGCATGCAAAAATTTGAAAATGCAGATTTAAAGTTACTTGCTCTGAATTGTTAGATTCCCATTATTACCTATCGAGTGAAGCAGAAGAAAACCCATATTTTTCAGGTCTAGTTAAACCACCTAATCTATCGATTTGAGCGGTTAAATCGAAATCTCGATGGTTATTTTTGGTCGAAAAAATGTGAAAATTGAAAATTTTGCGTAGCCCAAAATCACTTTGCTCGTTTCGTGGCCGAGTTTGATCCCGCAGGCATCATCTCTACATTTGCAACCCGGGTAATCGGGTCACTGAATCGTATTTCGACAAAATAGCATCGCTGATAAGTGCTGCAGAATACAGCGCAGCGAAAATTAAAAGCAGCATTAAGTACTGCTCGTTGATCCCATTTTTTGACCTTAATCGAGTGAAGCAGAAGAAAACCATATTTTTCAGGTCTAGTTAACACCTAATCTATCGATTTGGAGCGGTTAAATCGAAAATCTCGATGGTGATTTTTGGTCGAAAAAATGTGAAAATTGAAAATTTGTGGAAGCTCCAAATTCAGCTTTGGGCTCGTTTTCGTGCCGAGTTGATCCCGCACGTGCATCATCTCTACATCTGCAACCCGGGGTAATTCGGGGTCCCTGAATCGTATTTCGACAAAATTAGCACTCGCTGATAAGTGCCTGCAGAGATACAGCGCATGCGAAAATTGAAAATGCAGCATTTAAGGTACTGCTCGTTGATCCCATTTTTGACCTTAATAGAGTGAAGCAGGTGAAAAACCATATTTTTCAGGTTTAGTTAACACCTAAAATCTATCGATTTGAAGCGGTTAAATCGAAAATCTCGATGTGATTTTTGGTCGAAAAAATGTGAAAATGAAAATTTGTGTAGGTCCAAATTCAGCTTGGGGCTCGTTTTCGTGCCGATTTGATCCCGCACGTGCATCATCTCTTCATCTTGCAACCCGGGGTAATTCGGGCTCCCTGAATTCGTATTTCGACAAAATAGCACTTCGCTGATAAATGCCTGCAGAAACAGCGCATGCGAAAATTGAAAAGGCAGCATTTAAGGGTACTTGCCGTTGATCCCAATTTTGACCTTAATCAGTGGAAGCAGAAGAAAACCATATTTTTCAGTTAGTTAACACCTATCTATCGATTTGGAGCGGTTAAATCGAAAATCGATGGGTGATTTTGGTCGAAAAAATGTGAAAAATGAAAATTGAGGTAGGTCCAAATTCAGCTTTGGGCCAGTTTTCGTGCCGTATTGATCCCGCACGTGCATCATTTCCTACATCTGCAACCCGGGTAATTCGGGGTCCCTGAATATTTCGACAAAATTTGCACTCGCTGATAAGTGCCTGCAGAGATACAGCTCATGCGAAATTTGAAAATGCAGCATTTAAGGTTGCTCGTTGATCCCATTTTTTACCTTAATCGAGTGAAAGCAAAGGAAATCCATATTTTCAGGTTAAGTTAACACCTAATCAATTCATTTGGCAAGCGTTAAATCGGAAAATCTCGATGGATTTTTGTCGAAAAAATGTGAAAATTGAAAATTTGTGGTAGTTCCAAATTCAGCTTTGGCTCGTTTTCGTGCCGAGTTGATGCACGTGCATGATCCCTACATCTGCAACCCGGGGTAATTCGGGGGTCCCTGAATCGTATTTCGAACAAAATTAGCACTCGCTGATAATAGCCTGCAGATACACGCATCGAAATGAAAAGCAGCATTTAATGGGTACTGCTCGTTGATCCCATTTTTGACCTTAATCGAGTAAGCAGAAGGAAACACCCATATTTTCAGCTAGTAACACCTACTATCATTTGGAGCGGTACATCAAAATCTCGATGGTGATTTATTGGTCGAAAAAATGTTGAAAATTGAAAATTTTTGGTAGGTCCAAATTCAGCTTTGGGCTCGTTTTCGTGCCGAGTTGATCCCGCACGTGCATCATCTCTACATCTGCAACCCGGGGTAATTCGGGGTCCCTGAATCGTATTTCGACAAAATTAGCACTCGCTGATAAGTGCCTGCAGAGATACAGCGCATGCGAAAATTAAAAATGCAGCATTTAAGGTACTTGCTCGTTGATCCCATTTTTTGACCTGAATCGAGTGAAGCAGATGAAAACCATATTTTTCAGTCTAGTTAACACCAATCTATCGATTTGGAGCGTTAAATCGAAAATCTCGATGGTGATTTTTGTCGAAAAAATGGAAAATTGAAAATTTGTGGTAGTCCAAATTCAGCTTTGGGCTCGTTTCTGCCGAGTTGATCCCGCACGGATCACTCTACATTTGCAACCCGGTAATTCGGTCTTGAATTCGATTTCACAAAATTAGCAACTCGCTATAAGTGCCTGCAGAGTACAGCGCATGCGAAATTGAAAATGCAGCATTTAAGTACTTGCTCGTTGATCCCATTTTTGGACCTTAATCGAGTTGAAGCAGAAGAAAACCATATTTTTCAGGTATAACACCTAACCTATCGATTTGGAGCGGTTAAATCGAAAAACTCGATGGTGATTTTTGGTCGAAAAAATGTGTAAATTGAAAATTTGTGGTAGTTCCAAATTCAGCTTGGGCTCGTTTTCGTGCCGATTGATCCCGCACTGCACATCTCATACATCTGCAACCGGGTAATTCGGGGTCCCGAATCGTATTCGACAAAATAGCACCGCTGATAATGCCTGCAGAGAGATACAGCCGCATGCGAAAATTTGAAAATGCAGCATTAATACTTGCTCGTTTATCCCATTTTTTGACCTTAATCGAGTGAAGCAGAAAAACCCATATTGTTAAGTCTAGTTAAACACCTAATCTATCATTGGACGGTTAAATCGAAAAATCTCGATGGTGATTTTTGTCGAAAAAATGTAAATTGAACTTTGTGGTAGTCCAAATCAGCTGGGCTCGTTTTCGTGCCGAGTTGATCCCCCACGTGCATCATCTCTACATCTGCAACCCGGAGTAATTCGGGTCCCTGAATCGTATTCGACAAAATTAGCACTCGCTGAGTGCCTGCAGAAATACAGCGCATGCGAAAATTGAAAATGCATCATTTAAGGTACTTGCTTTATCCCATTTTTTGACTTAATCGAGTGAAGCAGAAGAAAACCAGATTTTTCAGGTCTAGTTAACACCTAATCTATCAATTTGGAGCGGTTAAATCGAAAATCTCGATGGTGATTTGTCGAAAAAATGTGAAAATTGAAAATTTGTGGTAGGTCCAAATTCAGCTTTGGGCTCGTTTTCGTGCCGAGTTGATCCCGCACGTGCATCATCTCTACATTTGCAACCCGGGGTAATTCGCGGTCCCTGAATCGTATTCGACAAAATTAGCACGCGCTGATAAGGCCCAGAGAACACACGGAGAGAGAGTGATCACAGAGCCAGCTATTTAAGCGACTCCTTAACTGATGATCCCCATTTTCGTGACCTTAATCGAGTGAAGCAGAAGAAAACCATATTTTTCAGGTCTAGTTAACACTAATCTATCGATTTGGGAGCGTTAAAAATCGAAAATTCTCGATGGTGATTTTTGGTCAAAAAATGTTGAAAATTGAAAATTTTGTGGTAGGGTCCAAATCAGCTTGGGCTCGTTTTTCCGAGTTTTGAGTCATACTAGTGTGGGAGTGCGATGCGCCTACAACCGTGAGCAAACCCTTGGCTTGCAAAGTGGTGAGAATTCCTGAGCTCAGCGTTCCCTGGAATCGTATCTCTCCTCGACAGGCTATTTCGACAAAATTAGCACTCGCTGCATAATGCTGAGGAGATACAGCGCAAATTGGCGCGTGACAAATTTGATATTCGACCAGAGACAAATATCTTAACTCTAGCCATTCAGATCTGCAAAAATAGCCAGCGATGCATTTTGTCCTCGGATTCTTGATTGACATCTTTTACCTAAATCTTATTAACTTTCGACCGTGAAGCCAGAAAGAAAAACCCATATTTTTTCAGTCTAGTAACACCTAATCTATTCAATTTTGGAGCTGGATTTCATAATTCGATATGAATTCAATGCGATAGGATTAGGAATTTATTATTGGAGATCTCGGAATGAGAGACAAAATTGTAATAATAATTCTTTGACCGTTACACAAAATTCGAGGTGACTTCGGTTACTTTCGGTTTCACCGTGCTCGAATCTTCTACTCCCGACAGGCAAACGCCTCACAGGTTTGCTATTCTATCTCAACATCTGAAAAAAAACCGCTCTAGCATCAGATCGTGTGAACATATATCAAGTAGCCGCACCGCGATCTTCCTGCGAAATCTCTGTGATTTCCACACAAATATTATAGCCACATCTGATTATAAGTCGTTCTCTGCACAATACAGCGCATTGCGAAAAAAATTTAAAATTTTCAAAATTTTAAGTTAAACCCCTTGCTCCCTTATTTTCCCCCTTTTTTACCTTTAAACGAGTGAAGCAGAAAAAAAAACCTTTTTTTTCAAAGGGTCTATTTAACACCTTTAATTTTAAACAATTTTGGGGCGGTTTAAATTTTGGGGAAATTTTTCGAGGTGATTTTTTTGGTTTGGGAAAAATTTAAAAAATTTGGGAAAAATTTTTGGGACTCCCAAAAGTTTTTTGGGCTTCGTTTTCGGCCGGATTTTTAACCCGGCCCCCTGGGATTCACCCCTACATCTTCCCCCAACCCGGGGTAATTCGGGGTCCCTTTGGGAAACGTATTTCGACAAAATTTTCACTTTGCTGATAAAATGCCCGCAGAATACAGGGGGGTAAGAAAATTTTTAAAATCAAACATTTTAAAAAACTTCTCGTTTATTTTCCCCCTTTTTTAAATTTAATCGGGGTAAGCAGAAGAAAACCATATTTAAAGGTTTTTGAAAAAAACCTTAATCTTTTCGAATTTTTGGGGCGTTTAAATCGAAAATCCCCATTATTTTTTTGGTTCCGGAAAAAATTTTTGAAAAAATTGAAAAAAAATTTTGGGGGAAAAAGGGCCCCCAATTTAGCTTTGGGCCCCCGTTTTGTGCCCCCAGTTTAAAACCCCCAAATTTTTTCCATTTTCCCCACATCTGCAAAACCGGGGTTTAATTTTTTTGGGGGGGTCCTGAATCGTATTTCGACAAAAAAAATTTGCATCGCCTTTATAAAGTGCCTGCAGAATTTTAACAGCGCAATTTTTTTTCCGAAAATTAAATGCCCGCCCCTTTTAAAAAGGGGGACTTGCCTTTGTTTTTTTTCCCCTTTTTTTTTACCCTTTAAAACGAAAGGAAGGCGAAAAAACCCCCAAAAAATTTTTCCCCGGGCTATTTTAAAACCCAAATCATTCTTTGGGGGGTTAAAATCGGAAATTTTCCCATTTTGTTTTTTGGGGCCCAAAAAAATTTTTGAAAATTAAAATTTGTGGTTTAAGGGCCCCAAATTTTAGCTTTGGGGGTCGTTTTCGTTTCCGGAAATTATTTCCCGGCACGTGCATTCCCTTCCTTTTACATTCCCCACCCG
>JAJKFJ010002298.1:0-22249 GCA_027382625.1 Tetmemena sp. SeJ-2015
AGACTGCGTTTCATACTCTGTTGAAAATTTGAAAGCCCAAAGCATCATGTTCTTTCCTCCGTTGTCAGTCTACAAGAAAACTTTAACCAACTTAGAACTCGTTGAGTGATTACTCAATGAAACGAAAGATTGCTTACCTATTTCATTGCATGATCCTAACGACCCATTGCTCGCATTCGATCTGCTTCAGTCTTGAACTCTTCACCTTGATTCATAATCGAAATCCAGGATTCGCATCAGCTCCCTCTTCATCAACAACGTCTTAAGTTGCTTTCCAAGAAATTGAAGAAACATTTTACTCTTTGAATGCAAAGTTTTACCTTGACTATCGTAGAAAGTTTGCCCTTGAAGTCTCCAACGTTATGAGTGAAGTTATATTTTAGCCAACGGTGTGAATCTCTCTTTGGCCATAGTTGTTTTAGTTTTTCTGTGAAGTTTGTGTTTTCACCGTTGCCCCCCTCTCCGTTTATCAACTTAGCTTTCTAACTAAGCCAACCTTCCCTTTTTTCTTCGTTTGCAGTCTACGACTGAATCCAGTTGCTTACTCGATTTCAAGTTGAGAAAAGTTTATAACTTTCTAAGGAGGAAGTGGAGTCTAGAGGTGCGGAGTAGCCAGGCAATAGTTTCCAACTGGGGGTACTCAGTTAATCTCCCCCTTCCCTCGATTTCTTAGTCAATGAGGTGGGGGCCCCCTTGAAAACAAAGGTCGAAGTTTACCCTGGATCCATCTCCGTTGAAAGTTTTCTATTACTAACTGAGTTTTTGCGTTTGTGGTGTGGTCACCGTATCCAGAATTCTTTCCCTGAAGCAAATGTGTGAAAAGAGAGGGAGTGAAAGCCACTTACTCTAATGATTGACTTGGGCGTTTTGAGACTACTCAAACTTGAATTGGACTTTGCATATTCGTTGCCTTGCTTTTAAGTCCCAAGCTTTGGGCATCAACGCTTGGACTCTCCGTTTCATGTTTGCTGGATTCGTTCCCTGCAGGACTCGTTCATCCTTTACTTAAGTTTATTTTAATATGTAATTACATAATTGAATATCAAGCGAAAAAATATGAAGCCAACTGTTTCGTTTTAAAAAATTTTTAATGCAAAAACTGAAAAACTCTCCGGAAGAGAATTTCTTTCCTTTCAAACTATCATTTAAACCATTCTTAATTCAACCATTTACCCAACGAGGGTATTGGGTGGGCACTCCCACTGAGAAGATGCTGACGAGTTTTCCCTTTCCTTGAAATATAAGGAAAATCTTTCGTCGCGCTCTCATTGGCCCTTTTCGCTCTTTCCCCCCTTCTCTGCCTTTTGCACTCGGTCCCTCTTTCTTTTACTTTTCCACTTTCTTTAATTTAACCCCCAAAGTTTTATTAAAGGTTTTTTCTCCCCCGGGTTTTTTAAAAAAAAAGTTGGTTTTTCCCCCAAAACCCTTTTTGGGCATTTTTTTGGGGGTTTCCAAAGGAATTTTTTTGGGGTTTACCCCAAGGTTAAAAAATTTTTTTTTTTAAAAAAATTTTTTGAAAAATTTGGGGGAAAAAAATCTCCCCTTTTAAAACCCAAAATTGGCCCCTTTTCCCCCCTTTTTGGCCCCTTTCCCCCTTAAATTCCCCCTTGGGATTTTGTTTTTCCCCTTGAAATTTCCCCCCTTTTTGGCCCTTTTCCCTTTTTTTTTAATACCTGGGTTTTCCCAGGGGGAAAAAATTTTTTTTTAATAAATTTTTTTAAAAATTTTAAATTAAAAAAGAAATTTTTTTTTTGAATTTTTTTAAAAAAAAAATTTCCTTCCCAAAAATTTTTCCCTTTTCCAATTCTCAAAACTCTTTTTAAAAATCCCTCTTTTAAAATTTCCCCTTTTTTTTAAAAATTCCCAAAAATTCCCATTTTTTGGGTGCCCCAAAATTCCAAAATTAAAAACCCCCCCCCGTTTTCCTTTCCCCCCTTTCCCCCCCTTTTTTTCCCCCCTTCCCCCTTCTTTTTTAACCCCCCCCCTTTTTCCTAAATTTGGAAATTTTTCCCTTTTTCCCCTTCCCCCCTTTTTTTTTTTAAAAAAATTTCCCTTTCCCCCGTTAAAATTTTTCCAGCCCGGCTTTTTTTTAATTTGGGGAACCCCCTTTTTATTTAAAAAAAAGTGGAATTCCCTTTTTTTTTTAAATTTTAAAAAAAAAGTTAAAAAAAATTTTTTTTGGGGGGCCCTTAAAACCCTTTGGTTTTAAAAGGTTTTATTTTGGGAAAAAAAGTTTAAAAAAAAAATTTAAAAAGAAATTTTTTCCTCCCCCCCTTTGCCCGGGCCTTTCCACCCTTTGGAAAAAAAAATTTAAAATTTTTTTTTTTGAAAAGGGGTTTTAAAAATTCAATTTTTCCAAAAGGGGTAAAACCCCCGGGCCTTCCCTTTTTCCCTTTTTTTCCTTCAACCCGGGATGAAGAGAAAAAACTTTTTGGGGGGAAAAAATTTTCCCCGGAAAACCTTTTTTTTAAAGGGAAAAATTTTTAAAAGGGATCCTGAATTAAAAATTTTTTTTTAAAATCCCGGAAAATTTTGGGGCCCAAACCCCGTTTAAGATAAAGGCCCCCCTTGGCAAGGGGGGCCAAACCCCCCTTTTTTAAAAAACCCCCTTTGCCTCCCTTTTTTCCAACCCCCTTTTTTTTTGCAACCCAAATTTTGGTTTAAATTTTTTTTTTTCTTTTTTTAAAAAAAAAAAAAAAAATTTTTTTTTTTTTTTTAACCCCCCCCAAAAAAAAAAAAAAAAAAAAGGGGGGAAAAAATTTTTTTTCCCCTTTTTGGGGGGCCCCCCCCCCGAAAAAAAAAATTTTTTTTAAAAAATTTTTTAAAAAAGGAAAAAAAATTTTTTTAAAAAAAAAAAAATTTTTTTTTTAAAATAAAAAAAATAAAAGTAGTTTGGTAGGGAGATTTGTTTTGGTGAAAATGATGGGGAAAAAAAAGGATAAACTTCAAGATTAATTTTTGTTGTATGGTTTGGGAAATGGTTTGGGGAAGGTTTGGTTGTATTTTTTGAAAGTCTGGGGTTTGGGCACATTTATGATATGGTGAAAGAGAAAGATATTGTTGTCACTTTCGTGAAGAAACAAGAAAAAAAAAAACTGAATCAAACCCTTCCCAAACCCTCATACCGTCACAAAAAAAATTAACATTTTCTTTCCTCAAAAACAAATTTTTACTACCAACTAAAATTTGACCAATTCTTTTTGTCCCCTCCTACTCCTTAGTTACTTAAAGATGGTGGGTGATGCGAAAAACGCTTTGTGTCATATTTGTTGGGGTTTGGGGATCGATGCGAAGGTCCACGCGAGTCGCCCGTGACCGGGGCCCCCGAAACTAGAGGGAAGTTCGCCCTTTTCGAAAAAAAAAGGCCTGCAAAAAAAATTTACAAACCCCAACACCTTAAAAGTTAAATTTTTTAACCCCTCAAAAAATACAAATAAATTCTCTTAAATCCTATAATATGAACCGAATAGTTGCAAAATTCGAAAAAACTAAATATGTTACGGTTGCAAGAAATAATGCCCGGTACGGTGTTGAATCTGTTCTCATGGCAAAATGGGGAAACTCCCATTTTTTTTGGCCCAATTTTGGACGCAATGACAATTTTACGTGTACAAACTAATAGTTTTTAAAATTTGGAAAAATAAAAATCAAAATTGAAAGAGAACCGGCATAACAAGGGATTCCTGGGCCAAAAAGCCGGTTTTTCAAAAGTTTAATAAAATTTAGGACCCGAGGTTTTCTGAAAGTTTAAAACAAGAAAAAATTTTTTGAATCAAAAAACCTGTGGACGATCCAACGAACGGTGAAAAAACCCCCCCAATAATTGGCATGGACCAATTGGTGAAATTAAAAATAAGATTAAATTAACAAAAAAACCCCAGTTTTTCTTCAAATTTCAAAAAGATAATTCAATAACAAGGGAAAGATATCTCACCAAATTAAAAATGCTCCGCCCATTTCCTAGTCATCACCCTTCTCCCAAATAAAAGATAGCGCCGCCCCACGAAAAAAATCTCCCTTGCAAAATGCCAGAAAAAACAAACCCACAAGAACCCTTTTCGAAAGCCGAGCGGTAAAGTAAAACCCCCCCCATCGAAGGGTAAGAATTCCAAATTCCAAAGGAGAAAACCGGCCGGGGAAAAAATTCCAAATTAAATTCCAAACTTGAATCTCTCTCGGCAAAGTACGTTTTTTCCCCTTTTTAAAAAATACCCCCCCCGGTTTTGGGGGCCCCTTTTTTGGGGGGCCCCCAAAATTTTTTTTTTAAAAAAAAACCCCCCCCTTTTTTTGTAATTTTTTTTTGGTAAAAAGGGAAAAAAACGAAAGCATTTTTGCAAGAAGCCCTTTTTTGCGAATAAAAAGCGCAAAGGGTTTTTGAAAAAGGGTAAATGCCCGGGTTTGGGGGGATTGGAACAAAAAAAATTTTGGGGAAAAAGGGAAAAAAACTTTTTTAAAAATAAAAAATTTTAAAGAACACGAATAAAAAGGGGGTTTTGGAAACCAGAAAAAACCCCTGGTTTTCCTTCGGATTTTCAAAATGGTTTTGTTTAAAAAAAATTTAAAAAAAATTTAAACCCCAAAGAAAAAAATTCCCCGGGGGTTTTTTCCTCCCACCCCCCTTTTCCCATAAAAAAAAAAAAGGAGGGTTTCCCCCCCGAAATCCTCCCCTTTGAAAAAAATTTCCCCAAAAAAAACCCTGCCCAAAAAAACCTTAATTAAAACCCAAGCAGCCCCCCTTGGGGCCCGGGCCTCCAACCTCGGGGGGGGTTAGAAAATTTTTTCCCCCCCCAAAAGGTTTGAATTTCAAAATTCAAACCCCCAAAAAAAGGCCCCCGGGGGGAAATAAAAAGTTTAAACCCCCGGGCAACCCCAAAGGGGAAAACCCCTTTTCCCGTTAAAAAGGAAACTTTTTCAAAATTTTCCTGAAAAAAAATCCAAAACCGGCCTTCTTGGCATGAAAAATTTAAACAACGGTCTTTGGCCCGGAAGAATCAAACGTAGAAAAAACTCCCGGCGGGAAAACGGAAACCCCCCCCCGAAAATAAAAAAGGAAAAGGGGGGGAAAAAAATATCCCCAAAAAGAAGAGTGAAAAAGAAATTTGGAAAAGAAAGAAGAAAAAGAAAAATTGGGCCAAGGGAAAAGGAAAGAAAAAAAGAGAGGGGGAAAAAAGACCCCCAATGAAGCGGAGAAAAAATTTAAAAAAGGAAAAAAAAAAAAAAATTTCCCCAGAAAATTTTTTCCCCAAATGGGAAGGTTGGACCAAAAACCCTCTTTTTAGGTTGAAAATGGGAAATTTTTTGGAATAGGAAAAATTTGGTTTGAAAAAAATTTAAGTGAAAAAGGAATTTTGAAGAAAATTTTTTAAAATTTTTTCCCAAAAAAAATTTTCGGAAAGACAAAAATTTCCTTTTCAAAATATTTTTTTTTCCCCAAAAAAAAAATTAAATGTTAAAATAATTTCCTTAAATAAAAAATGGAAAAAACAATTTCCTGAAGAAAAGAAATTAAAAAATAAAAGAAAACCGAAAACCCCAACTTAAAAAAAAGGAAAAAGCCCTTGATTAAAAAGCAGGAAAACGAAAAATGCCCCAAAAGTTCCAAAAAACAATTTTAAAGGTAGTCCCCTACCCAAAATTCCCCATTCCAAATTTTAAGAAAAAAGTTGGGAACTTTTCCCCTTCCCTTCCCCAAAAAATTTTTTAGGAAAAAAAAAAAATTTTCCCTGGGAAAATTACGGGGGGAAAACCACAACCCAACCCAAAAAAACCCACTCGGGTTTAATTTAAATTTAAAAAATTTAAAACGGGGAAAATTTGGAATCCCATGGGTTAAAATTTTCGACCTTTTGCCTAAAAAACGGGGCCCCACCCTAAAAAAAAAAAAAAGAAAGGGGTGGAAAAAAATAAAAAAAAAGTTTTGGGGAAAAAATTGGCCCCCCCCCGCCCTCTCCCCCCCTCCCCCTCCCCCCTTAAAAATTTTTATAACTTCTCCAATTTTTAAACTTTAAACTTGAAACCAAATAAACCAAATTTCCCCGAAAAGAAAAAAAAAAAAAAGGGGGGGTTTTTTTTTTAGTTAAAAAAAAAATTTGAAAAAAAAAAGAAGGAAAAAGGAAAACCAAATTAAAAACAAATTAACCAAAAAAAAAATCCCAAAAAAATTTAAAAAAATTTCCCCCGGGTTTAAAAAAAATTTCCCAACCCCAAAGTTTAGAAAAATTTCCCTAATTTATCAAGGTAAATTTTCCAATTTCCGGAAAAAAAAAATTTTTTAATTTTTTTTAAAAAAAAAACCTTGGTTTTGGAAAAAAAAAAAAAAAATTAAAAATTTAAAAATCAGTTAAAAAAAGGGGAAAAGAAATTAAACCCGGGAAAAAAAGGAAATTGGGGGAAAAAATGGGGGGTTTTTAATTAAAAAAAAAAACCGGAAACCCAAATTTTGTTCATTAAAGGAAAACTCACGGAAAAGTTTTTTTTTTTTTGTTTTTTGGGGAAATTTAAAAAACTGAAAAAAAAAAAGCAAAGGGTTTTCCCCCAAAAAAAAAGTCCAAGGGAAGAAATAAAAAACCCTTCTCCCAAGGGTAAAACCAAAAAAAAAACCTAAAAAAAAAACCCAAAAGAAATTTCCCCTAAAAAGAAACGAGGAAAAAACAATAAAGGGAAAAAAAATCCCCCACTTAAAATTATTCACAAAAATTTTTTTGGGGCCCCCAAAAAAAAAGGGGGGGGGAAAAAAAATTTAAAAGGAAAAATTTTCCAAAAATCAAACAAAAATTTTTGCGAGTTTACCAAAAAAAACTAAGGAAAAAAAATTTTAATATCCAAACCATTTTTAAAGAAAAAAAATTTTTTAATAGAAAGAAAAAAAAACCCCAATTTCCCAAAAAAAACCCAACCCTAAAAAAATTTCCCCAAATTTGAAAAATTTTCAACCCCTAAAAAAACCAAACAAATTTTTTCCCCAAAAACCCCCCTTTTAATCCAAAACCCCCCTTTTTAACCCAAATTTTTAAAACCCGGAAAAAACCCTTTTTTAATTCCAAACCCTTTGGGAAAAAAAAGGGAAATCCCGGGTTTTTAAATTTGAAAAACCAAAAAATTTGGGAAAAAATTTTTGGTTTTAAACCCCCAAATTTCCAAAATTTTTACCCCCCAATTAAAATCCCAAAAATTCTTAAAAAAAAAAAAAAAAAAACCCCTTTAAAAAATTCAACCCCAAAGGAAAAATAAAAACCAAAAAAAAAAAATTAAAACCCCATCCCCAAAAAAAAAATTCCCCGGCCAAAAATTAACAATTCCCCCCTTAAAAAAAAGTTAAAACCCGGGTTTTTTTTTTTTGCCCCAAAAAAACCCAAATTAAAAAAACCAAAGTTTCCCCGAAACTTTAAAAAGCAAGTAACCAACAAAAAAAAATAAAAAAATTTTTCCAAACCCCAATTTAAAAAACAAAAACAAAATTTAAATTTAAAATTTAACCCCCCAAAATTTTTTCCCCCCTTAGGGAACCCCCAACCCTTTTCAAAAAGTGGGAAAACTAACCCCAAATAAAATTTTTTCCCTTTCCCAATTGAAAAAAAAAATGGAAAACCAAACCCCAAAAAATTTTAAGGTTGGTTTCCGGAAAAAAAAAAAAAAAATTCCCCCCCCAAAAACCTTTAAAACAAGGCCCCCAAAAAAAAAGTTTTTGAGAAAGGGAAACCCAAGAAAAAAGTGAAAAAAAAAACCCTGCGTTGAGTAAAACGCAGCAAGAATAGGCGTTGGAAGTTTCTTTAAAACCAATCGCGGAAAAATAGTTTTCCTCCACAATTTTCCTCAAGAACTCGTTTTTACAATCAAGTTGAAATAGCTTCAGGTGGGAGATTAACAAAAACCGTAATAAGAACCATATTCGGATGGATGGGGTAAACAAAACTTTCACTCCCAAAACACCATACATTTCTCACTTTCACTCCTTTAGTAGTTTTCAGCGGAGCAAATCTTCAAAAACTAAGTAAATCAAAGTTTTCAAATTCAAAAGCCTACTCCCAACTTTCCTACTCAAGACTAAGTTCGGACTTAAGAAATGTTGGCCCACAAGTTCGCAAAAGCGACGGGACAAACTTAACAAAAACAGAAACTCAAGATTTCTTTCTTCAAACGGGTTGAAATTCAAACTTCCAAACAGTAGTTAAGAAATTGTTCTAACATTCTCCTCAAAAACCAGTTTTTTCCTGTTTTCCTTTAAAAAAGTTCAAAGCAGCAATTCACCAAAAAACCCTTAACATAGAGTTGTGAAAAAACTTCCAAAAAAACCACTTTATTTCCTTAACGGAAATTTCCCGTTTTTTATTGTTCTTCAGCTTCAATATAGAAATTGCAATTAGAAAACTCTTTTTTCAAAACTTCAAAAAAGGGATTTGAATTTGTTGGGTTCGGAGAAACAAGGGGAACAGAAAGAAAAATAATACTTTTACATTCCCGTTGGGGCTTAACAGCCAACTTTCAACCCCAAAAGGCTTGCCCCACAAGTTGAGTTAAGAAGGGAAGTGGGGAGGAGAAAAACAACGGCCAAAGTCGACAGAAGGTGGTGGAACTCAACTTTCCCAAAGCATTCACAAAAACAAGTTGGACTCTAGAAAGATAAAAGTTGGGTTCGTCAAACTTGCAAGCAGTTTCGTGAAGATCGAAAGCGAGAAGGATCTACAACGTTTTCCCACTAACATAGGTAAGAGATTCTGCGTTTGGTTGTTTTTCATATTTCAATCATAGGACCAGTTACTATGTTTTTTTTCTCCTTCCATACGAAAGAATGCACCAAGTTGGGGACTTTTCTTGGAGAGAAGAGATTTTCTTTCCTCAAGGGTTCGTAAAGAAGGTTAAAGATTAGTTTAATTTCATTCTTCACCACAATCTCATTTCACCTTAGGCCACTTCAAAAGGGAATTAAATTCAAGTGAAAGGATGGTTTTGCAGTTTCCTCGACTCAAAAAAAGAACTATCAGCAACTTCAACTTTAATGAAAAGGGTGGCAATGAAACGGACGAGTTTTCATTCTCTTCAATACTTTGCCCCCCACCGTTTACTGATTCAAAAGAATCCTGAAATCGGTAAATTTCCCTCTTCAAACGTAAAGTAATCTGTGAATTTTGATTCCATGAGGTTGTTTGTGTTTGATTAGGTGATCAAAACACAGTGAGGGGCCCAAAACCTTCTTTCCCAGGAAAGAAAATATTTGGGCAAAACGCATACAAAGGCCGGGATAGGAATAAGGAAGGGAAAGGAAAATTGAAAGGAAAATTTTTTGGGAAAAAAAGGGGGGGGGGAAAAAAAAAAAAAAAGGGGGGTTTTTAAAAAAAAAAGGGGAAAAAAAAAAAGGGGGTTTTTTGGGGGTTTTTTAAAATTTTTAAAAAAAGGGAAAAATTTTTTTTTAAAAAAAAAGGGGGGGGGGGAAAAAAAAAAAAAAGGGGGAAAAAAAAAAAGGGGGGGTTTTTTTTTTTTCCAAAAAAAAAAATTTTTTTTAAAAAAAAAATTTTTTTCCCCTTTTTTAAAATTTTTTTTTTTAAAAAAAAAGGGGGCCCTTTTTTTTAAAAAAATTTTTTTGGGGGGGAAAAAATTTGGGGGTTTTTTTTTTCCCCCCCCCTTTTTTTTAAAAAAAAAAGGGGGGTTTTTTTTTTAAAAAAAAATTTTTTTTTCAATTTTTCCCCGGGGGGGCCCCAAAAAAAAAAAATTTAAAAAAAAAATTTTTTAAAAATTTTAAAAAAAAAAAAAAAATTTCCTTTTTTTTGGGGGGTTTTTTTTTTGGGGGGAAAAAAAAAATTTTTTTTCTTTTTTTTTCCCCCCCCCAAAAAAATTTTTTTTTTTTTTTTTTTTAAAAAAAAAAAAAAAATTTTTTTTTGGGGGTTTTTTTTTTTCCCCGGGGGGGGTTTTGGGGGGGGTTTTTTTAAAAAAAAAAAAAGGGGGGGCCCCCCCCAAAAAAAAAAAAAAAAAGGGGGGTTTTTTTTTAAATTTTTAAAAAAAAAGGGGGGGGGTTTTAAAGGGGGGGAAAAATTAAAAAAATTTTAAGGGTTTTTGGGGTTTTTTTTTTTTCCCCTTTTTTCCCCCAAAAAATTTTTTGGGGGGTTGGGGGAAAAAACCCCCCTTTAAAATTTTTTTTTTTTCCCCCCCAAAAAATTTGGGGAAAAAAAAAAAAAACCCCAAAAAAACCCCAAAAAAAAAAAAATTTTGGGGGGGAAAAATTTTAAAAAAAAAGGGGAAAAAAAAAAAGGGGGGGGGAAAAAAAAAAAAAAAAAAAAAAAACCCCCTTTTTTGGGGGGGGAAAAAAAAAAAAAAAAAAAACCCAAAAAAAAATTTTTAAAAAAAAAGGGGGGGGGGGGAAAAAAAAAAGGGGGGTTTTTTTTTTTTTTTTATTTTTTGGGGGGGGTTTTTTTGGGGGAAAAAAAAAAAAAAAGGGGAAAATTTTTTTTGGGTTTTTGGGGGGGAAAAAAAAAAATTTTTTTTGGGGGGTTTTTTTTTTTTTTTTTTTTTGGGGAAAAACCCCAAAAAAAATTTTTTAAAATTTTAAAAAAAAAACCCCAAAAAAAAGGGGGGGGGCCAAAAAATTTTTGGGGGGGAAAAAAAAAAAAAAAGGGGCCTTTTAAAAAAAAAAACGGGGGGGAAAAAAAAATTTTTTAAAAGGGAAAAATTTAAAAAAGGGGGGTTTTTTTTTTTTTTCCAAAAAAAAAAAAAACCCCCCCAAAAAAAAAAAAAACCCCCCCCAAAAAAACCCCCCCAAAAAAAAAAAAAATTTTTTTTTTGGGGGGAAAAATTTTTTTTTTTAAAAAAAAAAAAGGGGGGGGTTTTTTTTTTTTAAAAAAAACCCCCCAAATTTTAAAAAAAAAAAAAAAAAAAACCCCCCCGGGGGAAAAAAAAATTTTTTTTGGGGTTTTTGGGGGGGGAATTTGGGAAAAAAAAAAAATTTTTTTTTTTTTTGGGGGGTTTTTTTTTTTAAAAAAAAAAAATTTTTTTGGTTTCCCCTTTTTTTTTAAAAAAAACCCCAAAAAAAAAAAAAAGGGGGCCCCAAAAAAAAACCCCCCGGGAAAAATTTTTTTTAAAAGGGAAAAAAAATTGAAAAAGGGAAAAAAAGGGGGAAAATTTTTAAAAAAATTTTAAAAAAAATTTTGGGGTTTTTTTCCCCCAAATTTTTTTTTTTTTTTGGGGGAAAAATTTTGGGGGAAAGGGGAAAGGGGGGGGAAAAAAAAAAAAATTTTTTTTTTTTTTTGGGTTTTAAAAAAAAAAAAAAAAAAAAAATTTTTTTTTTTTTGGGGGCCCCCCAAAAAAAAGGGTTTTTTTTAAAAAATTTTTTTAAAAGGGGGGAAAAAAAATTTTTGGGGGGTTTTTTTTAAAAAATTTTTTTTTTTTTTAAAAAAATTTTTTGGGGGGGGGGGGGGAAACCCCCAAAAAAAAAAATTTTTTTTTTTTTTTCCCCCAAAAGGGGGGGGGAAAAAAATTTTTTTAAATTTTTTAAAAAAAGGGGGGGGGGGGGGGGTTTTTAAAAAAGGGGGAAAAAAAACCCGGGAAAAATTTTTTTTTTTTTTTTTTTTTTTTTTTTTTTTTTTTTTTTTTTTTTTTTTTTTTTTTTTTTTTTTTTTTTTTTTTTTTTTTTTTTTTTTTTTTGGGGGGGGGGGGGGGGGGGGGGGGGGGGGGGGGGGGGGGGGGGGGGGGGGGGGGGGGGGGGGAAAATTTTAAAAATTGATTTTCTTGATCTCCAACTTGTGATAATGGTTAGGAGGAAAGATTTGCTTAAGAATTTTGTAAAAAAACTACGAAGCAGGACCTTTAAGGATGCGTTGGAAATTGGATTTGAAAGACCAAAATTTCTTTAATCAAAGCCCAAAGAAATTTGATTTTACAAAGGTTGATAAAGTTTTGGATTACCCTTCATTAGATTGTTTTTTGTTGAAAGATTTGCAGATTTATTAGGGAGTGAAGATCTTCCCAACAAATTCTTAAGCAGTTGAGCTTTCGTAAAAGGCTTCAAAAAAACACTTTAGCTTTGTCTTTGCACAAGGGGAATGGGAAGTTTGTGAAGTTGAAAAGAGAACTTGCAAACGAGGAAAACTTGCTCTGATCTCTAGAGTTTTGCAATATTTTATCATCTCTCAGTGTGGGGGTGGAGACCATTCACAAAAGCCATAGTGGAAAGCTCGTTTGCTTCTTTGATTAGTGGAAATTTTTTACTTCTCCAATCCAATCAGGACTTCCAGTGGAATGCCAAAAAACATGAAAAAATTCCTTTCCTTGATCTCGCTCTTGAAGGATAAGGGTTTGAAACTGGCAAAGCATTTGCGAAGCTATCTTATTCCAGTAGAAAATATCTTGAATTGCCAGGGCCCCACATGCTTGAAATTTGATAAACGCCGGGTTGTTTTTGTGAAGTTCCTTCCTCACTGTTTTTATTCAAAAAAAAGCCCAAGGATAGACTTTCCACCGTTGTGGAGAAGTGATGGCAAAACGTGTCGTTTGAATTGCTCACGTTTATTTTTCTTGTTTGCAACAGAAACCTCTTTTTCATGATTTTCATTGCAAGAGGATATTCAAAAGCAGTAGGCTTTTTCAAAGTTATCTGTAAGTGGGATCTTCCTCCTTCACATTCTCAAAATCACTTTTGGATATGAAAAAAGGTCATTCATCAAGAGTGGGGTTCGTATGTACTTCCAGGGGATGCTTTGAGCAGCCAATTGGCGTTTTGAGGGGCTCTTCTGACTTAGCTTGAACTTTGAAAACAAACTTGGACCTTCTCACTTCTGAGATACTGAGTGAGATGCTTGTTTTTAGTGATCGAGTGCGATCTCCCACACTCAAACGGGTTTCATGTTGAAGTTGGAGTTTGTTGCTCTCTCAAAAAACTTTGCATTTATAACTTGCGAGTGAAGTGAAAGGTTTCGTGGAAAACCAGAAGTAAGGACTTCTCAAATCTATCCTCCAAGTTGTTTAGATAAGGAAAGAGCTCCAATCGTGGAAACGAGAGTTTCATCTGCTTGAGAGTTTTTCAAAGTTGGGTTTTCTTTCCTCTGAAAATAAGTTACCTTTTTTTCCGTTTTTTGTTTTAATGGGAGGGAAAGAAAACTTTTTCCCTTGGGTAAAAAAAAAATGGAAAAAAGGGGAAGTTTTTCGGTTAATTCCTTTTTTTTGGAAAAATTTTTTTTTTCCAATTTTTATTTTTAAATTTTAAACCCAAAAAAAAAACCCTTTTTTTCCAAATTTTAAAATTTTTAATTGGGAAAAAAACCCCTTTCCAAATTTCTTTTTAAATAAAAAAAGGTTATTTTTAAAAAAAAAAAGGGGGTTTCGGGGTTTTCGGGAATTCAACTTTGAAAAAAGAAAAAACAAAAGGGGCCTTTTTTTGGGCCAACTTGGGCCCTTTAACCCCGAACTGGAAAACCCAAACCTTTCCTCATCCGGAATTTTATGGAGGAACCCGGGGTTTTTTTTTAAATGGTCTTTTTCAAAAATTCTTTAATAAATTTTTTTTTGGGAAGGGAAATGGAAATTTGGGTCCCCAAATTTAAAAGGGTTTTTAAATTCCCCATAAAAAGTTTTTGAAAGGAAAATTTAAACGTTAAAAAGATTTCCTCCAAATTTTTAAATAATTTGGGGGTTTAAAAAAGAAGTTCTTTGGGTAAAAGGGGAATTTCTCTCCCTTAAAAAATTTTTTTTAAAACCCTTGGGTTTTTAAAAGGGGAAAAAAAAAAACCCCCCGGGGGAAAACCCCCCCTTTTTTTAAAGGGGGAAAAAAATTTTTTTTTTTTTAAAATTTTTTTAAAAAAAAAAATTTTTTTTTGGGAAAAAAAATTTTTTTTAAAAAAAAACCCCCCCAAAAAATTTTTTTTTGGGGAAAAAAACCCCCAAAAAAAAACCAAAAAAAAATTTTTTTTTTTTTTTTCTTTAAAAAAAAAAACCCCCCTTTTTTTTTTAAAAAAAAAAAAAAAAAAAAAGGGGGAAAAAAAAATTTTTGGGGTTTTTTTTTTTTTTTTTAAAAAGGGGGAAAAAATTTTTAAAAAAAATTTTTTCCCCCAAAAAAAAATTTTAAAAAAAAGGAAAATTTTTTTCCCCCCTTTTTTTTTTTTGGGGGGGGGGGGAAAAATTTTTTTAAAAAAAAAAAACCCCCAAAAGGGGAAAAAAAAACCCCCTTTTTAAAAAAAAAACCCCCCCCCGGGGTTTTTTTTTTTTTTCCCCCCCCAAAAGGGGTTTTTTTTTTTTGGGGGGGGAAAAAAATTTTTTTTTCCTTTTTTAAAAAAAAAAATTTTTTTTTTTTTTTTTAAAAAAAGGGGTTTTTTAAAAAAAAAACCCCTTTTTTTTAAAAAAATTTTCCTTTTTTTTTTTTTTAAAAAAAAAATTTTTTCCCCCCTTTTTTTTCCCCTTTAAAATTTTTTTTTTTAAAACCCCTTTTTTTTTTAAAAAAACCCCGGGGGCCCCCCCTTTTTTAAAAATTTTTTTTTTTTTTTTTTTCCCCAAAAAAAAGGGGGGGGGGGTTTTTAAAAAGGGGAAAAAGGGGTTTTTTTTTTTCCCCCCCCTTTTTTTTTAAAAAAAAAAAAAAAACTTGGGGGGGGAAAAAAAAAACCTTTTAAAACCCCCCCCCCAAAAAAAATTTTTTTTTTTTTGGGGGGGAAATTTTTTTTTTTTTTTTTTTTTAAAAAAAAATTTTTTTTTTAAAAAAAAAAATTTTTTTAAAAAAGGAAAAAAAAATTTTTTAAAAAAAAAATTTTTTAAAAAAAAAAGGGAAAAAAATTTTTTTTTTTTGGGGAAAAGGGGGAAAATTTTCCCCCAAAAAAAATTTTTTTTTTGGGGGCCCCCAAAATCCCCCCGGGGAAAAAACCCCGGGGGGAAAAAAAAAATTTCAAAATTTTTTTTTTTTTCCCCCCAAAAATTTTAAAAAATTTTTTCCCCCAAAAACCCCCCCCTTTCGGGGGGGTTTTTTTTGGTTGGGAAAAGGGGGTTTGGGAAAAAAAAACCCCCCGGGGGGGGGGGGGGTTTTTTTTTTTTTTAAAAAAATTTTCCCTTTGGGGGGGGTTTTTTTCCCCCAAAAAAAATTTTTTTTTTTAAAAAAAAGGGGGTTTTTGGGCCCCCCCCCCCCCCTTTTTTTTTGGGTTAAAAAAAAAATTTTTGGGGGGTTTTTTTTTTTTTGGGGGGGGGGGTTTTGGGTTTTTTTTAAAAAAAACCCCCCAAAAGGGGAAAAAATTTTTTAAAGTTTAAAAAAAAACCCCCCAAAAAAAAAGGGGTTTTGTTTTTTTTAAAAAAATTTTTTTTTTTTTGGAAAAACAAACCCCCCCCCCTTTTTTTTTTTTTTAAGTTAAAAAGGGGAAAAAAAAAAAAGGGGGTTTTTGGGGGCCCTTTTTGGGTTTTTTTTCGGGGGAAAAAAGGGGAAAATTAAAAAAAAAATTTTTTTTAAATTTTTTGGAAAAAATTTTTTTTTTATTTTTAAAAAAATTTTGGCCCCCCCAAAAATTTTTGGGAAAAAAATTTCCCCCCCCGGGGGGGGGGGGGGGGGGGGGTTTTTTTAAAAAAAAAAAATTTTTTTCCTTTTTTTTTTTCCCCCCCCAAGGGGGGGGTTTTTTGGGGGGGAAAAAAAAAAAAACCCCCCTTTTTTTTTTTAAAAAAAATTTTAAAAAAACCCCAATTTTTGTTTTTTAAAAAATTTAAAAAAAAAACGGGGCTTTTTTTTTTGGGGGGCCCCCAAGTTATCCAACGTCTTTTCTTAGTTTTTGGGAAAATTTGTGGAAATTTGTTTTTAGCTTTCCATTTTAAAAAACTAGGGTCGATCTTGAGGAAAGTTATTCCGATTCGAAGAAATTTTTGTTCAAAGTTTTGATAATTATGCGTAAATTTGTACTTTAAATTGGCCGTTCATTATTAAGATTAGGGAAATTATTGAGTTTGAGCCAAGATTCGCAAAGAAAAGGCTTTAAGTTAAGGGTCAAAATTTAAGCATAATCCATAGATGTTGGCTTTTTGTAATTTCTTGGTAAAGATAATTAGTAAGTCCGCGAAGCTTGAGTTTCGCTTGGAAAAAAGTGGTTTGAAGCACAATTATCCCTCGTTTTTTCTAAAGAAAATTTTGAAATTTAAATCGGGTTCAAATTTGTTTTGGCATTTACCTGCCAGTGAGAAAGGTGGTTGAGGGTCCAGAGTTGAACAAAAAGACATTTCCAGGGATGTGGGGCCCAAGAGCTTGTTGAAATAACGTTTGGAGATGGAAATGTGATTCTTGCAAAATCCTTCCATTCAACCGTGCCGCATAGAAAGATTTAGATTGCGGAAAAGCTATTGAATTGAGCTCAAACTTAGTGGGGGCGGGTTTCAGCAGTTTCTTGTATGGGGTTTTCATGAAATTTTTAGACTAAATCGTGAAAAGATTCCCTTTCCCTCCTCTTTGGCGAATCTTACACCTTAAGTGGCCCTTCAAAGTAATAAACCATTTACGTCCCTTTCAGGTTAAACTATTCACTTTAACTTTCCACCTTTAATAAGAAAACTTTTATTCTTCTGGTTTCAATTGTCTTTTCGGCTATTGCGTCCATCAAAGCTCTAACTAAAACTTTTCTGCAGAATTCGTCTCGCTTTTTTTGCCATCCAAAATTCTTTAATCCTCATGCCCTTGGGTTCCGGGTTTTGGTTTAAATTGAATACATGATTTTACCCAGTTTTGTGGTCCTAAGATTATTCTTTCAACCTTAGAATGTCCCGTTTAGGAAAGTAAAATTAATCTGCACAAATCTGACGTCGAAATTCCAGTTTTGTCAAATTCTTTTTGCCTGATGGGAAAATCTACTTGTGATCCCTTGGCATTTTTTGTTTTTCATTTTAAAGAAAAAAATCTCCATGTAACTTAATCTTTCCCCTGGAAAAATCGTCATGTTGCTTAAGGTGGTCCCTGGTAGGAAACTTTCCAAATCATTGTTTGGATAATGCTATAATTCCTTTTTGATCACTTCGGGAACATTTTTGATTGTTCCCGATTGCAAACTTAACTCTGTGAGCGGTCTAAGGGCAATTCAATTTTTTCCAAGCTCATCGTTTTGAAATGTTTCAAGGTTGAAAGGAATTTTCCAACGTGCTTGATTCGTTGCTCGGACAATCAAGTTTTTCCCTTTGTAAAAGAAAGTTTCAATAATTGGATAGAAAATTCAAAAGTTTTTCTCAGTTTCCAACAAAATCATATTACTTTGATAGAATTTTCCAAGTTGGAAACTAATCCTTTGCTAAAAGCGGGACCTTGCTTTTTTGTTGGATTTAAAACCAAGCGATTGATTGAATTCCTGTTTTAGGATGGAGTTTGAGGAAACTTCAAGTGATTAGGGCTGATTGAATTTCTAGTCCAAGCGACGAGAGTAATGAAATGGCGTGAAGTGATTTTTTGTTTCAAAGATCTTTCAAGGATTTGTTTTGAAGCCTTTTTCTTGGATCCTCAGAGGCAAGTAATTTTTGCGTTTTTCGGAATGCTTTTGCACTGATTCCGTATAAATAAAGTCTTCGTGGTTTTTCAACCCCGCTTTATGAAAACTTCTTGCTGTTGGGGAAATCTGCCTCAAGTCAAAACGGAAGCATTTCAAACTTTGCCTAATAAATCGAGAAAGTTCGATTTTCGACATCAAACGTTGTTGTATTGGGCCAATGTAACAAGAACGTTTTGAATCTCTGTTGGACCCTGAATCGAAAAACCTCAGCAATGATTTTTTCATTCCCACGGAAGTGCTGCAAAAAAGCGTTCGAACATCCCCTAATTTTCGTTATTCTTTCGTAAAACCTTCTTTTCCCTTTTCGGCGGGGGTACTGGGAATTCTATTATTGGTCCCTGAAAAGTAACAACTTTGCTCAATCAGTTGTTGCCCAGTTTGATTGTGAAAATTTTCTTTGAATTTTAGTTTTTCTGCACAAACTAAACTTTGCTCAATTCTTGCTGATTAATTTTTTTAAATCAGGGAATGTTTTGGTTAAGTGGTTTTTTAATTTTTTTCCAAAACTTTTGTTAATCTCTTGAGATCGGTAAGTAGTTAACTTAATTCGAAGTGGTTGAGATAAGAATAGCGGAAGTTTCTCGTTCAAATTTGAACTTGTTTGTTTTGAAGAGTTATAACCTTCCATGTTGGGAATTCCTCTTTTTCCCCCCTATTTTAAATGTTTTTTTGTTCTTGTTTTTTAAACCCTTGGTTCCAAACATCTTATAAAGTTGGTATTGTTCCTCGCTTTTCTGTGTGGGCCCGGGCGTTTTTGTTTTGATAAAAAAACTTTTGGGGGAAAAATAAATTGAGTTTTTGCGTTCTTCCTTTTTTGTTTTTTCCGTGAACTTAAACCTTGGGAACTTCAATTCCCCCTTTGTTTGATTCCCTTTTTAACCGTCTTCTTTTTGGTTTAAAAAAATTTGCCTCCAAATCTTAAAACGAGAGACGACGAAAATTTACTTAACTGACTCGTTGTGAAAATTTATGTGGATTTTTTCCAAAATTCTCAAAAAGGTTAGTTCATTGGTGGTGGAATTGAGAAAAAAGTTGGGAGGCGCAAAAAGCCTTTTTGCTCTCTTTTTCCCCCAAGGAAATTTGCTTGTGTTGGGGTGGTAGTTTAATCTTGAAAAATAGGAAGTTTTGTCCCGTTTATGAATGATGACTTTTCCCCCTTTGGGCTAGTCCCCCCTGCTCTGAAAACCCCCTTTTTTCTATCTTTTTACACTAAAATCAAAGTATTTGAAAATTTAAGTGAATTTTTTAAACCCCTTCAACTCTGTCGGTTTCAAAACGCAAGGGGGTTTTTTTCCTTCTTCGCTCTCTTACTTGGAAATTGCTCGTTCTTGGATTCTTCGTTCAAAACCTTGATCATCAAAAAGGTTTTTTTTCCCTTCCCCTTCCTTGGGTTTCGGGTTTTTTTCGTTCCAACCCCCAACTGGCCTTTTCCCCCTTTAAATTTTTTCGGTTTTCCCCCCGGGTTCTTCTTTTTGTAAATTTTTATGACTTCTTAAGTTTTTTGGGGAAAACCCCTTTTTCCACACATATCGCAGATGAACGCGCGATCGCCACCTCGATACTCAAAAGGACGCTGAGGCCCCAAAATGGGGGATTTCTTAAAAAAAATCTCCCTCGGGGGTTTTTTTAAATTTTTTAAAAAAAAATTTTTTTAAAAAATTAAAAATTTTTTTTAAATTTTAAAAAAAGGGGGGGGCCCCCTTTTTTTTTTTTTTTTTGGGGGGGGTTTTTTTTGGGTTTTTTTTTTAAAAAAGATTTTCCTTTGGGAAAATAGGGTTTTAGCCCCCCCTTTCCCCTTTTTTTTTTAAAAAAAAAAATTTTTTTTTTTTTTAATTTTAAAACCCCCCCTTTTTTTTTGGGAAAAAGGTTTTTTTAAAAAAATTTTTTTTTGGGGTTTTTTTTTAAAAAAACCTTTTTCCAAAAACCCCCCCTTTTGGGTTTTTTTTGAAATGGGGTTTTCCCCCCCCCTTTTCCCCTTTTCCTTTTTTTTTTTTCCCCCCTTTTTTTTGGGAAATTTTTTTCTTTTTAAAAAAATTTTTTTAAAAAAAAAAAAACCTTCCCCTTTTCCCCCTTTGTTTTTTTTCCCCAAAAAAAGGGGGTTTCCCCGGGAAAAATTTTCTTTCCGGCCCCCTTTTTTTTTTTTTTTTTTAAATTTTTGGTTTTTTAAAAAAAATTTTAAAAAAATTTTAAAAAAAAGGGCCCAAAAAAAAAAGGGCCCCCCCCCTTTTTGGGAAAAAAAACCCAAAAAAAAAAAAGGGGGGGGGATAAATTTTTTTTCGGGGGGAAAAAAAAAAAAAAAAAAAAAATTTTTTTTTTTTTAAAAAAAAAAAAAAAATTTGGAATTTTAAATTTTTAAAAAAAAAAATTTTAAAATTTAAAAAATTAAAATTTTTTTTTTAAAAAAAAATTGAATTTTTTTTTTAAAAAAAAGGTTTTTTTAAAAGAAAATTAATCTTTTTTAAAAGGAATTTAAAAAAAATTGAAAAAAAAGAAAAATTTTTTTTTTTTAAAAAAAATTTTTTTTAAAAAAAAAAAGGGGGAAATTTAAAAAAAATTTTTTCCCTTTTTTTGGGAAGGGTTTTTTTTTTTTTCCCCCAAAAAAAACCCCCCCCCGGTTTTAAAAAAATTTTCCCCTTTTTTTTTTTAAAAAAAAAAAATTTTTTCCCAAATTTTTAAAAAAAAAATTTTAAAAATTTTAATTAAATTTTTTTAAAAAAAAGAAAAAAATTTTTTTAAAAAAAAAAAATTTTTTTTAAAAAAATTTTTTTAAAAAAAAACCCCGGGGCTTTTCAAAAAAAACCCCGGGGGGGTTCTTCAATTTAAAATTTTTTCCCCCCCCCAAAAAAAATTTTTTTTAAAAAAAAAAAAGGGTTTTGGTTTTTTTAAAAACCAAAAAAAGGGAATTTTTTTTTTTAAAGAAAAAAAAAAAATTTTTTTTTTGGGGGGGTTTAAAATTTTCCCCCCCCCAAAAAAAAAATTTTTTGGGGTTTTTTTGGGGAAAAAACCCTTTTAAAGGGGTTTTTTTGGAAAACCCCCAAAAACCCCCCCCCTTTGGGGGGGGGTTTTTTAAAACCCAAACCCCCAAAAAAATTTTTTCCCCCCCAAAAAAAATTTAAAAAAAAAAAAATTTAAAAAAAAAAAAAAAAGGAAAAATTTTTTTTTTTAAAAAAGGGTTTTTTAATTTTTTTTTTGTTTTTCCCCTTTTAAAAAAAAAAATTTTTTTTTTTTCCCATAAAAATTTTTTTTCCCCCCGGGGGGGGGTTTTTTGGGAAAAAAATGGAAAAAATTTTTTTTTTTTTCCCCAAAAATTTTTTTTTTTTTCCCCCCCTAAAAAAAAAAAAAAAGGGTTTTTAAAAAAAAAAAAAAAATTTTTGGAAAATTTTCCCGGGGTTTTTTTTTTTTTAAAAAAAAAGGGGAAAAAAAAAAAAAAAAAAAATTTAAAAATTTTTTTAAAAAAATTTTAGGCCAAAAAAGAAATTTTAAAACCATAAAAAAAAAAAACCCAAAAATTTTTTTCCCGATTTTTAAAAAAAAAAAAAAAAAAAAAAAAAAAAATTTTTTTTTTTAAAAACCCCCTTTTTTCCCCGGGAAAAGGGGGGAAAAAAAAAAATTTTTTTTTTTGGGCCAAAAAATTTTAAAAAAAAAAAAATTTTTTTTTTTAAAAAAAAATTTTTTTTTTCCCCGCCCGAAAAAAATTTTTAAACAAAAGGGGGAAAAAAATTTTAAAAAAATTTTTTGAAAAAAGTTTTTTTTTCCCCCCTTTAAAAAAAAAAAAAGGGGGAAAAAGGGGGCCCCCAAAAAAAAAACCCCCCTTTTAAAAAAACCCAAATTTTTTTCCCGTTGGCAAAAAGGGGGAAAAAAATTTTTTTAAATTTTTTTAAAAAAAAAAAAACCCCTTTTGGGTTTTTTAAAAAAAAATTTAAAAAAAAAAATTTTTAAAAAAAAAAAACCCCAAAAATTTTTTTAAAAAAAAAAAACTTTTTTAAAAAAAAAAAAATTTTTTTTCCCTTTTTTTAAAAAAAAAATTTAAAAGGGGGGTTTTAAAAATTTTTTTTTCCCCTTTAAAAAAAAAATTTTTGGGGCCCCTTTTTAAAAAATTTTTTTTAAAAATTTTTTAAAATTTTTTTTTAAAAAAAAAATAAAAAAAAATTTTTTCCCCCCCCCCCTTTTTTTTTGGAAAAACCCCCCCGTTGGGGAAAAAATTTGGGGGGGTTTTTATTTGGGGAAAAATTTTAAAAAAAAAAAATTGAAAAAAATTTTTAAAAAAAAAAAAAATTTTTCCCAAAAAAAATTTTTTTTAAAAAAAATTTTTTGGGCAAAAAAAAAGCTCGAGGAAAAAAAAAACGGAAAATTGGTCCCAAAAATTTAAAAAAAAAATTTTTTTTTTTTTAAAAAAATCAAAAAAAAAAAATTTTAAAAAAAAAAAATTTAAAAATTTTTTTTAAAATTTTTAAAAATTTTTTTTTTGGGAAAAAAAAACAAAGAAAAAAATTTTAAAAAACCTTTGGAAAGGGAAAAAAAACCCCCCCCCAAAAAAAAAAGGGGGGGGTTTTTTTTTTGGGTTTTTTTTTTTGGGGAAATTTTTTTGGGAAAAATTTTAAATTTTTTTAAAAAACCGGGCCCCCCTTTCCCCAAAAAAGAAAAATTTTTTTCGGGGGAAAAAAAAAAAAAAAAAAAAAAAACTTTTTTAAAATTTTTGGAATTTAAAATTTTTTTTTTTTTCCCTTTTTTTTTTTTCCCCCGTTTTCCCCCAAAAAAAATTTTTTAAAATTTTTTAA
>JAJKFJ010002300.1:0-14669 GCA_027382625.1 Tetmemena sp. SeJ-2015
AAATGAGCTGCTTATGAGGGAAAAATCAGTTTAAGAGAGAAATCGAAGAACCCGAAGTCTTTTTCGAGAATTTTTATTGGAGCTTAATGATAGAAGTTTTAAAAGATGCAGAAAATTACTCACTACAACAAACACAGTCCACTTTGCAAAAATAAAAATACGTGTAGGCTTATTCATTTTGAGCCCTCAAAATGAGCTGCTTATGAGGGAAAATCAGAATTTAAGATAGAATCGAAGAAACCTGAAGTCTTTTTCGAGAATTTTATTGGAGCTTAAGTGATAGAAGTTTGTTATGATGCAGAGAAAATTCTCTCAACAAAACAAGTCACTTTGCAAAAATCAAATACGTGTAGGTTATTCATTTTGATCGAAAATGAGCTGCTTATGAGGAAGATCAGATTTAAGATGAAAAATCGAAGAAACCTGAAGTTTTTTCGAGATTTATTGGAGCTTAATGATGAGAAGTTTTTATAGATGCAGAATTACTGCACTACAACAAACACAAGTCTACTTTGAAAAATAAAATACGTGTAGGCTTATTCATTTTGAGCCCTCAAAAATGAGCTGCGTTATGAGGAAGAATAGATTTAAGAGGAATCGAAGAAACCTGAAGTCATTTTCGAGAATTTTATTGGAGCTTAATGAAGAGAGTTTTTTATAGTGCAGAGAAATTACTGCCGTACAAAAACAAGTCCCTTGCAAAAATCAAAATACGTTGTAGGCTATTCATTTGAGCCCTCAAAATGAGCTGCTTATGAGGAAGATAGGATTATTAAGATGTAGAAATGAAGAAACCTGAAGTCTTTTTCGAGATTTTTATTGGAGCTTAATGATAGAGTTTTTTTTATAGAATGCTAGAAAATTCACTACAACAAACACAGTCCACCTTTGCAAAAATCAAAAATTCGTGTAGGATTATTCATTTTGAGCCCTCAAAAATGAGCTGCTTATGAGAGATCGGAAGAGATGATAAATCGAAGAAACCTGAAGTCTTTTTCGAGAATTTTATTGGAGCTTATTGATAGAAGTTTTTTAGTAAGATGCATGAAAATTAACTCACTACAACAAACACAGTCCATTTTGCAAAAATCAAAAATACGTGTAGGCTTATCTTTTGAGCCCTCAAAATGAGCTGCTGTATGAGGAAGATGATTTATAAGATGAGAAATGGAAGAAACCTGAAGTCTTTTCCGAGAATTTTATTGGAGCTTATTGATAGAGTTTTTATAGATGCAGAAATTTACTCACTACAACAAACTCAGTCCACTTTGCAAAAAATCAAAAATACGTGTAGGCTTATTCAATTTGAGCCCTCAAAATGAGCTGCTTTTGAGGAAGATCAGATTTAAGATGAAAAATCAAGGAACCTGAAGTCTTTTTCGAGAATTTTATTGGAGCTAATGATAGAAGTTTTTCTAGATGCAGAAAATTACACTACAACAAACACAGTCCACTTTGCAAAATCAAAAATACGTGTAGGCTTATTCATTTTGAGCCCTCAAAAATGAGCTGCTTTTGAGGAAGATCAGATTTAAGATGAGAAATCGAAGAAACCTGAAGTCTTTTTGAGAATTTTATTGGAGCCTTAATGATAGAGAGTTTTTATAGATGCCAGAAAATTACTCTCAAAAATCACAGTCGATATTGCAAAATCAAAAATACGTGTAGCTTTTCATTTTGGCCTCAAAAATGAGCTGCTTATGAGGAAGATAGATTTAGATGAAAATCGAAGAGAGACCTGAAGTATATTTTCGGAGAATTTATATTGGAGCTTAATGAGTAGAAGTTTTTATAGGATGCTGAAAAATTACTCACTACAACAAGCACAGTCCACTTTGCAAAAAATCAAAAATACGTGTAGGATTATTCATTTTGAGTCCTCAAAATGAGCTGCTTATGAGGAAGATCAGATTTAAGATGAGAAATGGAAGAAACCTGAATTCTTTTTCGAGAATTTTATTGAGCTTAATGATAGAAGTTTTTTATAGATGCAGAAAATTATCAACACAACAAACACAGTATATTTGAAAAATCAAAAATACGTGTAGGCTTATTTCATTTTGAGCCTTCAAAAATGAGCTGCTTATGAGGAAGATCAGATTTAGATCGGAGAAATCGAAGAAACTGAAGTCTTTTTCGAGAATTTTATTAGCTTAATGATAGAAATTTTTATAGATGCAGAAAATTTACTTCACTACAACAAACACAGTCCATTTTGCAAAAATAAAAATACGTGTAGGCTTATTCAATTTTGAGGCGCTCAAAAATGAGGCTGCTTATGAGGGAAGATAGATTTACAGAATGAGAATGCGAAGAAACCTGAAAAAGTCTTTTTTTCGAGAATTTTATTGGAGCTTAATGATAGAAGTTTTATAGATGCAGAAAATTAATCACTACAACAAACACAGTCTACTTTGCAAAAATCAAAAATACGTGTAGGCTTATTCATTTGAGCCTCAAAAATGAGCTGCTTATGAGGAAGATTAGATTTAAGATGAGAAATCGAAGAAACTGAAGTCTTTTTCGAAATTTTTTGGAGCTTAATGATAGAAGTTTTTATTGGGATGCAGAAAATTACTCACTAACAGCAAACCTTTGCAAAATTCAAAAATACGTGTAGGCTTTATTCATTTTGAGCCTCAAAAATTGAGCTGCTTATGAGGAAGATCAGATTTAAGATTAGAAATCGAAGAAACCTGAAGTCTTTTCGAAGAATCTTATTGGAGTTAATGATAGAAGTTTTATAGATGCAAGAAAATTACTACTACACAACACAGTCCACTTGAAAATCAAAAAGTAACGTGTGGCGTTATTCTTTTGAGTCCTCAAAATGAGCTGCTTATGAGGAGATCGGAAGAAAGATGAAAAATCGAAGAAACCTGAAGTTTTTTTCGAGAATTTTATTGAGCTTATATGATAGAGTTTTTTATAGAAATCAGAAAATTAGTCTACAACAAACACAGTCCACTTTGGCAAAATCAAAATACGTGTGAGGCTTATTCATATTTGAGCCTCAAAAATGAGCTGCTTATGAGGAAGATCAGATATAAGATGAGAAATCGAAGAAACTGAAGTCTTTTTCGAGAATTTTATTGGAGGGCTTAATGATAGAGTTTTATAGATGCAAATTACTCACTACAACAAACACAGTCCACCTTTGCAAAAATCAAAAATACGTGTAGGCTTATTAATTTTGAGCACAATGAGCTGCTTAAGAGGAAGATCAGATTTAAGATGAGAAATCGAAGAAACATGAAAGTCTTTTTCGAGAATTTTATTTGGAGCTTAATGATAGAAGTTTTTATAGATGCAGAAAATTACTCACTAAAAACACAGTCCACTTTGCAAAAATCAAAAATAGGTGTAGGCTTATTCATTTTGAGCCCTAAAAAGGGCCCCCCCTCAAAATGAGTGCTTATTGAGGAAGATCAGATTTAAGATGAGAAATGAAGAAACTGAAGTCTTTTTCGAGATTTTTATTGGAGCTTAATGATAGAAGTTTTTATAGATGCAGAAAATTACTCACTACAACAAACTCTGCAAAAATCAAAATACGTGTAGGCTTATTCATTTCGAGCCCTCAAAAATGAGCTGCTTATGGGAAAGATCAAATTTAAGATGAGAAATCGAAGAACCCTGAAGTTTTTTCGAGAATTTTATTGGATCTTAATGATAGAAGAAGTTTTTATGGATGCAGAAAATTACTCACTACAACAAACACAGTCCATTTTGCAAAAATCAAAAATACGTGTAGGCTTATTCATTTTGAGCCTTCAAAAATGAGCTGCTTATGAGGAAGATCAGATTTAAGATGAGAAATCGAAGAAACCTGAAGTTTTTTCGAGAATTTTATTGGAGCTTAATGATAGGAAGTTTTATAGATGCAGAAAATTACTCACTAAAACAAAAGTCCACATTGCAAAAATCAAAAATACGTGTAGGCTTATGTTTCATTATGAGCCCGCAAATGAGCTGCTATATGAGGAAGATCAAGCTTTAAATGAGAAATCGAGAAACTGAAGTCTTTTTTTCGAGAATTTTAATTGGAGCTTAATGAATAGAATTTTGATAGATGCAGAAAAATTACTCACTACAACAAACACAGTCCACTTTGGCAAAACAGATAAACATCGTGTAGGCTTTATTATTTTGAGCCGCTCACAAAATGAGTGCTTATGAGAAGATAGATTTAAGATGAGAAATCGAAGAAACCTGAAGTTTTTTCGAGAATTTTATTGAGCTTAATGATAGAAGTTTTTTTATAGAATCAGAAATTCTCACTACACAAACACAGTCGACTTGCAAAAATAAACAGTAAGTGTAGGTTTTCATTTTGAGCCTCAAAAATAGAGCTGCTTATGAGGAGATCAGATTTAAAATTGAGAAATCGAGAAACCTGAAAGTCTTTATTTGAGAATTTATTGGAGTTAATGATAGAAGTTTTATAGATGCAGAAAATTATTCACTACAACAAAACACAGTCCAATTTGCAAAAATCAAAAATACGGTGGTAGCTTATTCATTTTGAGCTCAAAAATGAGTGCTTATCGAGGAAGATAGATTTAAGATGAGAAATGAAGAACTCTGAAGTTTTTTCGAGAATTTTATTGAGCTTAATGATAGAGTTTTTTTATAGATGCAGAACTTCTCACTACAACAAACACAGTCCAATTTGCAAAAATCAAAAATACGTGTAGGGCTTATTCATTTTGAGCCTCAAAAATGAGCTGCTTATGAGGAAAGGATCAGATTAAGATGAGAATCGAGGAAACCTGAAGTCTTTTTCGAGAATTTATTGGAGCTTAACGATCTAGTTTTTATAGATGCAGAAAATTACTGCATAACAAACAACACGTCCACTTTGCAAAAAATAAAAATAGTGTAGGGCTTATTTCATTTTGAGCCTAAAATGAGCTGCTTATGAGGAAGATAAGATTTAAGATGAAGAAATCGAAGAAACCTGAACGTCTTTTTCGAGAATTTTATTGGAGCTAAATGATAGAAGTTTTATAGATGCAGAAAATTACTCACTACAAAAACTCAGTCCACTTTGCAAAAATAAAATTCTCGGCTTATTCATTTTGAGCCCTCAAATATGAGCTGCTTTGAGGAAGATTAGATTTAAGATGAGAAATCGAAGAAACTGAAGTCTTTTTCGAGAATTTATTGGAGCTCTGATAGAAGTTTTTATAGATGCAGAAATAACTCACGTACAACAACATAGTCCACTTGCAAATACAAAAATATCGTGTAGGTTATTCATTTGGGCCTCAAAATGAGCGTGGCTACTGAAGGAAGATCAGATTTTTAAGATGAAAATGAAGAAACCTGAGTTTTTTCGAGAATTATTATTGAGCTTAATGATACGAAGTTTTATAGAATGCAGCAAATTAACTCACTCAAACACAGTCACTTTGGAAGATCAGTAAATGCGTGTAGGCTTATTCATTTTGACCCCTCAAAAAGCTTATGAGGGAGATCAGATTTAAGATGAGAAATCGAAGAATCCTGAGTCTTTTTTCGAGAATTTTAGTTGGAGCTTAATGATAGATTTTTATAGATGCGAAATTACTCACTATACAAACTCAGTCCACTGTTGCAAAAATCAAAAATAGATGTAGCTTATTCATTTTGGCCCTCAAAAATGAAGCTGCTTTTGGGAAGTCAGTTTAAGATGAGAATCGAAGAAGCCTGAAGTTTTTCGAGAATTTTTATTGGAGCTTATTGATAGAAGTTTTAATAGATGCAGGAAAATTACCACTCAACAACACAGTCAATTTGCAAAAATAAAAAATACGTGGAGGCTTATTCATTTTGAGCCCTCAAAAATGAGCTGCTTATGAGGAGCTAATTTAGGAATGAGAAATTCGGAAGAAAACTGAGTTTTCGAGAATTTTATGAGCTTAATTGATAGAATTTTTATAGATGCAGTAAAATTAATCAATACAAACACAGTCCTTTGCAAAAATCAAATACGTGTAGGTTATTCATTTTGAGCCCTCAAAAATGAGCTGCTTATGAAGGTAGATCAGATTTAAGATGAGAAATCGAAGAAACTGAAGTCTTTTTTCGAGAATTTATTGGAGGCTTAATGATAGAAGTTTTTATAGAGCAGAAATTACTCACTACAAAAAGTAAACTTTGCAAAAATAAAAATCGTGTAGGCTTTATTCATTTTGAGCCTCCAAAATGAGCTGCTTAATGAAAGATATTATAGATGAGAAATCGAAGAAACCTGAAGTCTTTTCGAGATATATTATTGAGTTATATACTAAATATTTAACTTGCAGAAAATTACTCACTACAACAAACACAGTCCACCTTTGCAAAAATCAAAAATACGAGTAGGCTTATTCATAATGAGCTGCTTATGAGGAAGATCAGATTAAGATGAGAAATCGAAGAAACCTGAAGTCTTTTTCGAGAATTTTATTGGAGCTTAATGATAGAAGTTTTTATAGATGCAGAAAATTACTAACTACAACAAACACAGTCCACTTTGCAAAAATCAAAAATAAGTGTAGGCTTATTCATTTTGAGCCTCAAAAATGAGCTGCTTAGAGGAAGAACAGATTTAAGATGAGAAATCGAAGAACCTGAAGTCTTTTTTCGAGAATTATTATGGAACTTCATGAAAGAAGTTTTGTATAGATGCTAGAAAATTACTCAGCTACAAAAACACAGTCTTTGCAAAAATCAAATAATACGTGTTAGGCTTAATTCATTTTGAGCCCTCAAAATGAGCTGCTTATGAGGAAGATCAGATTTAAGATAAGAAATCGAAGAAACCTGAAGTTTTTTCGAGAATTTTATTGAGCTTAATGATAGAAGTTTTTATAGATCAGAATTACTCAGTACAGACAAACACGTGCCACTTTGCAAAAATCAAATGAGTGTAGGCTTATCTTTTAGAGCCCTACAAAAATGAGCTGTTATGAGGAAGATCAGATTAAGATGAGAAATCGAAGAAATGAATTCTTTTTCGAGAATTTTATTGGAGCTTAATGGATAGAAGTTTTTAATAGATGCAGAATATTTACTCACTACAACAACACAGTCCCACTTTGCAAACAAAATATGTGTAGGCTTATTCATTTTGAGCCTCAAAAAGCTGGTTATGAGGAAGATCAGATTTAAGATGAGAAATTGAAGAAACCTGAAGTCTTTTTCGAGAATTTTATTGGAGCTTTATGATAGAAGTTTTTATAGATGCAGAAAATTACTCACTAAAAAACCAGTCCACTTTGCAAATCAAAAATAGTGTAGGCTTATTCATTTTGAGCCCTCAAAAATGAGCTGCTTATGAGGAGATCAGATTTAAGATGAGAAATCGAAGAAACCTGAAGTCTTTTTCGAAATTTTATTGGACTTAATGATAGAAGTTTTTATAGATGCAGAAAATTACTCACTACAACAACAGTCCACTTTGCAAAAAAAATACGTGAGGCTTATTCATTTTGAGCCCTCAAAAAGAGCTGCTTATGAGGAAGATCAGATTTAAGATGAGAAATCGAAGAAACCTGAAGTCTTTTCGAGAATTTTATTGGAGCTTAATGATAGAAGTTTTTATAGATGCAGAAAATTACTCACTACAACAAATCAGTCCATTTGCAAAAATAAAAATACGTGTAGCTTATTCATTTAGCCCTCAAAATGAGCGCTTATGAGGAGATCAGTTTAATAAATCGAAGAACTGAAGTCTTTTCGAGAATTTTATGGAGCTTAATGATAGAAGTTTTTATAGATGCAGAAAATTACTCACTACAACAAACTCAGTCCACTTTGCAAAAATCAAAAATACGTGTAGGCTTATTCATTTTGAGCCCTCAAAAATGAGCTGCTTATGAGGAAGATCAGATTTAAGATGAGAAATCGAAGAAACCTGAAGTCTTTTTCGAGAATTTTATTGGAGCTTAATGATAGAAGTTTTTATAGATGCAGAAAATTACTCACTACAACAAACTCAGTCCACTTTGCAAAAATCAAAAATACGTGTAGGCTTATTCATTTTGAGCCCTCAAAAATGAGCTGCTTATGAGGAAGATCAGATTTAAGATGAGAAATCGAAGAAACCTGAAGTCTTTTTCGAGAATTTTATTGGAGCTTAATGATAGAAGTTTTTATAGATGCAGAAAATTACTCACTACAACCAAACTCAGTTCTACTTTTGACAAAAATCAAAAATTACGTGTAGCTATTCACTTTTGGGCCCTCAAAAATGAGCTGCTTATGAGGAAGAACAGATTTAAGATGAGAAATCGAAGAAACCTGAAGTCTTTGTCGTGAATTTTATTGGAGCTTATAATGATAGAAGTTTTTTATAGATGCAGGAAAATTACTCACTACACAAATCAGTCCACTTTGCAAAATAAAAATACGTTGTAGGCTTATTCACTTGAGCCCTTCAAAAATGAGAGCTGCTTATGAGGAAGATCAGATTCTAAGATGAGAAATCGAAGAACTGAAGTCTTTTCTTAGAGAATTCTATTGGAGCTAATGATAGAAGTTTTAGATTGCACAAAAATTACTCATACAAACAAAAACTCAGTTCCACCTTTAGCAAAAATAAAAATACGTGTAGCTAATTCATTTTGAGCCTTAAAAATGAGGCTGCTTATATGAGGGAGATCAGATTTCAAGATGACGAACATCGAAGAAGAAAACCGAAGTCTTTTTTTCGAGAATTTTATTGGAGCTTAATGATAGAAGTTTTTTATAGATGCAAGAAATTAACTCACTACAACAAAACTAGTCCACTGTTGGCTCACTTTTGCCAAAATAATTAAAATCGTGAATGGTCTTATTCATTCTTGAGCCCTCAATAAAAATGCAGCTGCGCTCTATGAGGAAGATTAGATTTAAAAGATGAGTAAATCGAAGAAACCTTTGAAGTTCTTTTTCGGAGAATTTTTATGGAGCTTAAAATGATAGGAAGTTTTCTTATATGATGCCAGAAAATTCTCACTACAAGCAAATTCAGTCCAGCTTTGCCAAAATCAAATAATACGTGTAGGCTTTATCTCATTTGAAACCCTCAAAAATATGCAGGCTAGCTTAATGTAGGAAGATCGATTTAATGATGAAAGAAATCGGAAGAAACCTTGAAGTCTTTTTCGAGAATTTTAATGGAGCCCTAATGATAGAAGTTTTTATAAATGCAGAAATTATTCACTACAACAAACTCAGTCCACTTTGCTAAAATAAAAAATACGTGTAGGCTTATTCATTTTGAGCCCTAAAAAATGAGCTGCTTATGAGGAAAATCAGATTTAAGATGAGAAATCGAAGAAACCTTGAAGTTCTTTTTAGAGATTTTATTGGAGCTTAATGATAGGAAGTTTGATTAGATGAGTAAAATTACTCACTACAACATCTTCAGCCACTTGCAAAATCAAAAAATTACTGAGGCTTTATCATTTTGCCGACCGCCTCTTCAAAAATTGATGCTTATGAGGAAGATCAGATTTAGATGAGAAATTCGAAGAAACCTGAAGTCTTTTTCGAGAATTTATTGGAGTAATGATAGAAGTTTTGATAGATGCAGAAAATTACTCACTACAACAAACTCAGTCCACTTTGCAAAAATCAAAAATACGTGTAGGCTTATTCATTTGAGCCTCAAAAATGAGCTGCTTATGAGGAAGATTAGATTTAAGATGAGAAACGAAGAAACCTGAAGTCTTTTTTCGAGAATTTTTGGAGTTAAGATAAAGTTTTATTTGATGCGAAAAAATTTCTCATAAAAAAAACTCATCCCTTTGCAAAAATCCAAAAAAACGTGTAGGTTATTATTTTGGCCCTCAAAAAGAGTGCTTATAGGAAAATCAGATTTAAGATGAAAATGAAAAAACCCTGAAGTCCTTTTTTTGAGAATTTATTGGAGCTTAATGATAGAAGTTTTTATAGATGAGAAAAAATTTCTCCACAACAAATTCAGTCCACTTTGCAAAAAAATTAAAAAAATACGTGTAGGCTTTTTCATTTTTGGGAGCCCCTCAAAAAATGACATATGGGAGGAAGATCGATTTTAAGAAAGAGAAATGAAGAAAACGAAATCTTTTTTGAGAATTTTATTGAGCTTAATGAAAAAAGTTTTTATGATGGGGAAAAACTCATACAACAAAATAGTATTTTTCAAAATAAAAATACGTGTAGGCTTTTTCATTTGAGCCCCCAAAAAAAGAGCTGCTTATGAGGGGATCAATTTAAGATGGAAATAAAGAAACCTGAAAATCTTTTTTTGAGAAATTTTATTGGAGCTTAAAAGATAGAAATTTTTTTAGATGCAGAAAATTATTCACACAAAAACCGTCACCCTTTTTTTCAAAAAAACAAAAATACGTGTAGGTTTTTCATTTTGAGCCCCAAAAAATGAGCTGCTTATGAGGAAAATCAGATTTTTTAAAATGAGAAAACGAAGAAACCCGAAGTCTTTTTGAGAATTTTATTAGAGCTTAATGATAGAAGTTTTTTATAGATGCAGAAAAAATTACTCACTAGACAAGCAAACTCAGTCCACTTTGAAAAATTAAAAATACGTGTAGGCTTATTTCATTTTGAGCCCTCAAAAATGATGTGATAGAGGAAATCAGATTTTAAGATGAGAAATCGAAGAAACCTGAAGTCTTTTCGAGAATTTTATTGGAGCTTAATGATAGAAGTTATAGATGCAGAAAATTACCTCACTACAAACAACACAGTCCACTTGCAAAAATCAAATACGTTAGGCTTATCATCTGTTGAGCCCCAAAAATAGCTGCTATGAGGAAGAGTCAGATAGATGGAAATCGAAGAAAACCTGGAAGTCTTTTTCGGAGAATTTATTGGAGCTTAATTGATAGAAGTTTTTTTAGATGCAGAAAATACTCACTTCAGCAAACTCAGTCCACTTTGGCCAAAAATCAAAAATACGTGTAGGCTTATTCATTTTGAGCCCTCAAAAATGAGCTGCTTATGAGAAATCGAAGAAACCTGAAGTCTTTTTCGAGAATTTTATTGGAGCTTATTCGAGAATTTTATTGGAGCTTAATGATAGAAGTTTTTATAGATGCAGAAAATTACTCACTACAACAAACACAGTCCACTTTGCAAAAATCAAAATACGTGTAGGCTTATTCATTTTGAGCCCTCAAAAATGAGCTGCTTATGAGGAAGATCAGATTTAAGATGAGAAATCGAAGAAACCTGAAGTCTTTTTCGAGAATTTTATTGGAGCTTAATGATAGAAGTTTTTATAGATGATGCAGAAAATTACTCACTACAACAAACTCAGTCCACTTTGCAAAAATTAAAAATACGTGTAGGCTTATTCATTATTGAGCCCTCAAAAATGAGCTGCTTATGAGGAAGATCAGATTTAAGATGAGAAATCGAAGAAACCTGAAGTCTTTTTCGAGAAATTTATTGGAGCTTAATGATAGAAGTTTTTATAGATGCAGAAAATTACTCACTACAACAAACACAGTCCACTTTGCAAAAATCAAAATACGTGTAGGCTTATTCATTTTTGAGCCCTCAAAAATGAGGCTGCGTTATGAGGAAGATCAGATTTTAGATGAGAAATCGAAGAAACCTGGAGTCTTTTTCGAGAATTTTATTGGAGCTTAATGATAGAAGTTTTAATAGATGCAGAAAATTACTCACTACAACAAACACAGTCCACTTTGCAAAAAATTAAAAATACGTGTAGGCTTATTCATTTTGAGCCCCAAAAATGAGCTGCTTATTGAATGAAAGATCCAGATTTAAGATGGAGAAATCGAAGAAGAAACTGAAGCTTTTTCGGAGAATTTTATTGGGCTTAATGATAGAAGTTTTATAGATGCAGAAAATTTCTCACTACAACAAACTCAGTCCACTTTTGCAAAAAATAAAATACCTCGTCGTGTAGGCTTATTCATTTTGAAAGCCCTCAAAAATGAGCTGCCTTATGAGGAAGATCAGATTTAAGATGAGAAATTCGAAGAAACCTGAAGTCTTTTCGAGAATTTTATTGGAGCTTAATGATAGAATTTTTATAGATGCAGAAAATTACTCACTACAACAAAACACAGTCCATTTTGCAAAAATCAAAAATACGTGTAGGCTTATTCATTTTGAGCCCTCAAAAATGAGCTGCTTATGAGGAAGATCAGATTTAAGATGAGAATTCGAAGAAACCTGAAGTCTTTTTCGAGAATTTTATTGGAGCTTAATGATAGAAGTTTTTATAGATGCAGAAAATTACTCACTACAACAAACTCAGTCCACTTTGCAAAAATCAAAAATACGTGTAGGCTTATTCATTTTGAGCCCTCAAAAATGAGCTGCTTATGAGGAAGAACAGATTTAAGATGAGAAATCGAAGAAACCTGAAGTCTTTTTCGAGAATTTTATTGGAGCTTAATGATAGAAGTTTTTATAGATGCAGAAAATTACTCACTACAACAAACACAGTCCACTTTGCAAAAATCAAAAATACGTGTAGGCTTATTCATTTTGAGCCCTCAAAAATGAGCTGCTTATGAGGAAGATCAGATTTAAGATGAGAAATCGAAGAAACCTGAAGTCTTTTTCGAGAATTTTATTGGAGCTTAATGATAGAAGTTTTTATAGATGCAGAAAATTACTCACTACAACAAACTCAGTCCACTTTGCAAAAATAAAAATACGTGTAGGCTTATTCATTTTGAGCCCTCAAAAATGAGCTGCTTATGAGGAAGATCAGATTTAAGATGAGAAATCGAAGAAACCTGAAGTCTTTTTCGAGAATTTTATTGGAGCTTAATGATAGAAGTTTTTATAGATGCAGAAAATTACTCACTACAACAAACTCAGTCACTTTGCAAAAATAAAAATACTGTAGGCTTATTCATTTTGAGCCCTCAAAAATGAGCTGCTTATGAGGAAGATCAGATTTAAGATGAGAAATCGAAGAAACCTGAAGTCTTTTTCGAGAATTTTATTGGAGCTTAATGATAGAAGTTTTTATAGATGCAGAAAATTACTCACTACAGCAAACCAGTCCACTTTGCAAAAATCAAAAATACGTGTAGGCTTATTCATTTTGAGCCCTCAAAAATGAGCTGCTTATGAGGAAGATCAGATTTAAGATGAGAAATCGAAGAAACCTGAAGTCTTTTTCGAGAATTTTATTGGAGCTTAATGATAGAAGTTTTTATAGATGCAGAAAATTACTCACTACAACAAACTCAGTCCACTTTGCAAAAATCAAAAATACGTGTAGGCTTATTCATTTTGAGCCCTCAAAAATGAGCTGCTTATGAGGAAGATCAGATTTAAGATGAGAAATCGAAGAAACCTGAAGTCTTTTTCGAGAATTTTATTGGAGCTTAATGATAGAAGTTTTTATAGATGCAGAAAATTACTCACTACAACAAACTCAGTCCACTTTGCAAAAATAAAAAATACGTGTAGGCTTATTCATTTTGAGCCCTCAAAAATGAGCTGCTTATGAGGAAGATCAGATTTAAGATGAGAAATCGAAGAAACCTGAAGTCTTTTTCGAGAATTTTATTGGAGCTTAATGATAGAAGTTTTTATAGATGCAGAAAATTACTCACTACAACAAACTCAGTCCACTTTGCAAAAATAAAAAATACGTGTAGGCTTATTCATTTTGAGCCCTCAAAAATGAGCTGCTTATGAGGAAGATCAGATTTAAGATGAGAAATCGAAGAAACCTGAAGTCTTTTTCGAGAATTTTATTGGAGCTTAATGATAGAAGTTTTTATAGATGCAGAAAATTACTCACTACAACAAACACAGTCCACTTTGCAAAAATCAAAAATACGTGTAGGCTTATTCATTTTGAGCCCTCAAAAATGAGCTGCTTATGAGGAAGATCAGATTTAAGATGAGAAATCGAAGAAACCTGAAGTCTTTTTCGAGAATTTTATTGGAGCTTAATGATAGAAGTTTTTATAGATGCAGAAAATTACTCACTACAACAAACACAGTCCACTTTGCAAAAATCAAAAATACGTGTAGGCTTATTCATTTTGAGCCCTCAAAAATGAGCTGCTTATGAGGAAGATCAGATTTAAGATGAGAAATCGAAGAAACCTGAAGTCTTTTTCGAGAATTTTATTGGAGCTTAATGATAGAAGTTTTTATAGATGCAGAAAATTACTCACTACAGCAAACTCAGTCCACTTTGCAAAAATCAAAAATACGTGTAGGCTTATTCATTTTGAGCCCTCAAAAATGAGCTGCTTATGAGGAAGATCAGATTTAAGATGAGAAATCGAAGAAACCTGAAGTCTTTTTCGAGAATTTTATTGGAGCTTAATGATAGAAGTTTTTATAGATGCAGAAAATTACTCACTACAACAAACACAGTCCACTTTGCAAAAATCAAAAATACGTGTAGGCTTATTCATTTTGAGCCCTCAAAAATGAGCTGCTTATGAGGAAGATCAGATTTAAGATGAGAAATCGAAGAAACCTGAAGTCTTTTTCGAGAATTTTATTGGAGCTTAATGATAGAAGTTTTTATAGATGCAGAAAATTACTCACTACAACAAACTCAGTCCACTTTGCAAAAATAAAAATACGTGTAGGCTTATTCATTTTGAGCCCTCAAAAATGAGCTGCTTATGAGAAAGATCAGATTTAAGATGAGAAATCGAAGAAACCTGAAGTCTTTTTCGAGAATTTTATTGGACTTA
>JAJKFJ010002301.1:0-18099 GCA_027382625.1 Tetmemena sp. SeJ-2015
TTTAAGGGACTTGCTCGTTGATCCCATTTTTTGAGCTAAATCGAGTAAGCAGATGAAAACCTATTTTTCAGGTCTAGTTAACCCTAATCTATCGATTTGGACGGTTGAATGAAATTTTCATGGTGATTTTTTTTCGAAAAAAAGTGAAAATTGAAAATTTCCCCTTTAAGGTCCAAATTCAAACTTTGGGTCGTTTTCCGGCCAAAAATGATCCCGCACGTGCATGACCCCTACATTGCAAAACCGGGTAAATTTGGGGTCCCTAATCGTTTTCGACAAAAAAAGACTCGCGATGAGGCCTGCAGAATACGCGCTGCGAAAATTGAAAAAGCTCATTTAAGGTACTTCTCGTTGATCCCCTTTTTTTTAGCAAACGAGGGAAACAGAGAAAACCCTTTTTCAGGTTTTGTTAACACCCAATCTATCGATTCGGTTGAATCGAAATTCTCGATTGGGGATTTTTGGGCGAAAAAAAAGTGAAAATTAAAACCCTTTAAGGGCCAAATTCAGCTTTGGGGTGTTTTTTGCGCCCAACTGATCCCCCTGCATGATCTTAAATCTGCAATCCGGGGGAATTCGGGTCCCTAATCGTATTTCGACAAAATTAGACTCGCTGTAGTGCCTGCAGAGATAAGCGCATGCAAAATTAAAATGCTGCATTTAAGGTACTTGTCGTTGATCCCCTTTTTTACTAAATCGAGTGAAGCAGATGAAAACCATATTTTTCAGGTCTTTTAAAAATCCGATTTTTTTTTTTTTTTTTTTTTTTTTTTTTTTTTTTTAAAAAAAAAAAAAAAAAAAAAAAAAAAAACGTATTTCGAAAAATTGCACTCGTGATGGTGCCTGCAAGTACAGCGCATCAAAATTGAAATGCTGCATTTAAAAAGGGACTTCTTTGATCCCCCTTTTTTTAGTAAAAAGAGTGAAGCAGATGAAAACCCTATTTTTCAGGTCTAGTTAAAACCCCCAATCTATCGATTTGGAGCGGGTTAATCGAAAATCTCGGGGGATTTTTGGGCGAAAAAATGTGAAAATTGAAAAATTTTTTGAAGTCCAAATTCACGGCTTTGGGCTCGTTTTCGCGCCGGAACTGAATCCCGCACCTGCATGATCTCTACATCTGCAATCGGGTAATTCGGGGTCCCTGAAACGTATTTCGAACAAAATTAGCACTCGCCGATGAGTGCCTGCAGAGATACAGCGCATGCGAAATTTGAGAATGCTGGCTTTAAGGTACTTGCTCGTTGAATCCCCTTTTTTGAGCTAAATCGAGTGAAAAGCAGAGAATAACCTATTTCAGGTCTAGTTTAAGCACCTAATCTAATCGATTTGGAGCGTTGAAATCGAAAATTCTCGAGGTGATTTTTTGGTCGAAAAAAATGTGAAAATTGAAAATTCCTTGAAGGTCCAAAATTCAGCTTGGGCTCGTTTTCGCGCCGACTGATCCCGCACGGTGCATGATCTCTACATCTGCAATCCGGGTAATTCGGGGTCCCTGAATCGTATTTCGATACAAAATTAGTACTCGCTGATGAGTGCCTGCAGAGATACAGCGCATGCCGAAATTTAGAATCCTGCTTTAAGGTACTTGCTCGTGTCCATTTTTTTGAGCTAATCGGAGTGAAGCAGATGAAACATATTTTCAGGTCTAGTTAACACCTAATCTATCGATTTGGAGCGGTTGGATCAAAATTCTCGATGGTGATTTTTGGTCGAAAAAATGTGAAAAATTGAATAATTCCTTGAAGGTCCAAATCAGCTTGGGCTCGGTTTCGCGGCCGAACTGATCCCGCCGTGCATGATCTCTACATCTGCAATCCGGGGTAATTCGGGTCCTGAATCGTATTTCGACTAAATTAGCACTCGCTGATGAGTGCCCTGCAGAGATACAGCGCATGCGAAAATTGAGAATGCTGCATTTAAGGTACTGGTTCGTTGATCCCATTTTTTGAGCTAAAATCGAGTGAAGCAGATGAAAACCATAATTTTCAGGTCTAACACCTAATCTATCGATTTTGAGCGGTTGAATCGAAATTCTCGTGGTGATTTTTGGTCGAAAAAAGGTCAAAATTGAAATTCCTTGAGGTCCAAATTCAGCTTTGGGCTCGTTTTCGCCCAAACTGATCCCGCACGTGCATGATTTTTACATCTGCAATCCGGGGTAATTCGGGGTCCTGAATCGTATTTCGACAAAATTAGCAATCGCTGATGAGTTCCTGCAGAGATACAGCGCATTCGAAAATTGAAAATGCTGAATTTAAGGTACTTGCTCGTTGATACCATTTTTGAGCTAATCGAGTGAAGCAGATGAAAACCATATTTTTCAAGTTCAAGTTAACACCTAATCTATCGATTTGAGCGGTTGATCGGAATTCTCGATGGTGATTTTTTGGTCGAAAAAATGTGAAAATTGAAAATTCCTTGAAGTCCCAAAATTCAGGCTTTGGGCTCGTTTGTTCCGCGCCGAAACTGGATCCCGCACGTTGCATGATCTCTACTCTGCAATCCGGGGTAATTCGGGGTCCCTGAATCGTTTTTCGACAAAATTAGTACTCGCTGGAGTGCCTGCAGAGATACAGCGCATGCGAAATTTGAGAATGCTGCATTTAAGGTCTTGCTCGTTGATCCATTTTTTGACCTAAATCGAGTGTGAAGCAGATGAAAACCATAATTTTCAGGTCTAGTTAAGCACCTAATCTATCGATTTGGAGCGGTTGAATGAATTCTCGATGGTGATTTTTGGTCGAAAAAATGTGAAAAATTGAAAATTCCTTGAAGGTCCAAATTCAGCTTGGGCTCGTGTTTCCGCGCCGAACTGATCCCGACGTGCATGATCTTCTACAATCTGCAATCGGGGTAATTCGGGTCCCTGAATCGTATTTCGACTAAATTAGTACTCGCTGATGAGTGCCTGCAGAGATACAGCGCATGCGAAATTTGAGAATGCTGCATTTAAGGTACTTGCTCGTTGATCCATTTTTTGAGCTAAATCGATGAAGCAGATGAAAACCATAATTTTCATTCAGGTCTAGTTAACAACTAATCTATCGATTTGGAGGGTTGAATCGAAATTCTCGATGTTGATTTTTGGTCGAAAAAATGTGAAAAATTGAAAATTCCCTTGAAGGTCCAATCAGCTTTGGGCTCGTTTCGCGCCGAGCTATCACGCACGTGCATGATCTCTACATCTGCAATCGGGGTAATTCGGGGTCCCTGAATCGTATTTCGACTAAATTAGCACTCGCTGATGAGTGGCTGCAGAGATACAGCGCATGCGAAATTTGAAAATGCTGCTTTTAAGGTACTTGCTCGTTGATTCCCATTTTTGAGCTAAATCGAGTTGAAGCAGATGAAACCATATTTTTCAGGTCTATTAAACACCTAATCTATCGATTTGGAAGCGGTTGAATCGAAATTCTCGATGGTGATTTTTTGGTCGAAAAAATGTGAAAATTGAAAATTCCTTGAAGGTCCAAATTCAGCTTTGGGCTCGTTTTCGCGCCGAACTGATCCCGCACGTGCACGATCTCTACATCTGCAATCCGGGTAATTCGGGGCCCTGAATCGTATTTCGACTAAATTAGCACTCGCTGATGAGTGCCTACAGAGATACAGCGCATGCCGAAAATTGAGAATGCTGCATTTAAGGTACTTGCTCGTTGATCCCATTTTTTGAGGCTAAATCGAGTGAAGCAGATGAAAACATAATTTTTCAGGTCTAGTTAAACACCTAATCTAATCGGATTTGGAGCGGTTTGAGAATCGAATTCTCGATGGGATTTTTGGTCGAAAAATGTGAAAATTGAAATTTCTTGCATGTCCAAAATTCAGCTTTGGGCTCGTTTTCGCGCCGACTGAACCCGCACGTGCATGATCTCTAAATCTGCAATCCGGGGTATTTCGGGGTCCCTGAATCGTATTTCGACTAATTAGTACTCGCTGATGAGTGCCCTGCCAGAGATACAGGCATGCGAAAATTGAAAATGCTGCATTAAAGGTACTTGCTCGTTGATTTCCCATTTTTTGAGCTAAATCGAGTGAAGCAGATGAAAACAATATTTTTCAGGTCTAGTTAACACCTATCTATCGATTTGGAGCGGTTGAATCGAAATTCTCGAGGGTGATTTTTGGTCGAAAAAATGTGAAATTGAAAATTTCTTGAAGGTCCAAATTCAGCTTTGGGCTCGTTTTCGCGCCGAACTGATCCCGCACGTGCATGATCTCTACATCTGCAATGCGGGGGAAATTCGGGGTCCCTGAATCGTATTTCGACAAAATTAGCACTCGCTGATGAGTGCCTGCAGAGATACAGCGCATGCGAATATTGAAAATGCTGCATTTAAGGTACTTCCTCGTTGATCCCATTTTTTGCAGCTAAATCGAGTGAAGCAGATGAAAACCATATTTTTCAGGTCTAGTTACAACCTATCTATCGATTTGGGAGCGTTGAAGTCGAAATTCTGCGATGGTTGATTTTGGTCAAAATGTGAAAAATTGAAAAATTCCTTGAAAGGTCCAAATTCAGCTTTGGGCTCGTTTTAGCCCCCGAACTGATCCCGCACGTGCATGATCTCTACATCTGCAATCCGGGGTATTCGGGGTCCCCCTGAAATCGTAAATTCGACAAAATTAGCAACTCGCTGATGAGTGCCGCAGAGATACAGCCGCATGCGAAAATTGAAGAATGCTGGCATTTAAAGGTATTGCTCGTTGATCCCATTTTTTTGAAAGCTAAATCGAGTGAAGCAGATGAAAAACATATTTTTCAGGTCTAGGTTAACACCTAATCTATCGTTTTGGAGCGGTTGAATCGAAAATTCTCGATGGTGATTTTGGTCGAAAAAATGTGAAATTGAAAAATTCCTTGAAGGTCCAAATTCAAGCTTTTGGGCCTCGTTTTCGCGCCGAACCTGATCCGCACGTGCAATGGATCTCTACTCTGCAATCCGGGGTAAATTCGGGGTCTCCTGAATCGTATTTCGACTAAATTAGTACTCGCTGGATGAGTGCCTGCAGAGATACAGCGCATGCGAAAATTTGAGAATGCTGCATTTAAGGTACTTGCTCGTTGATTCCATTTTTTGATCTAAATCGAGTGAAGCAGATGAAAACCATATTTTTCAGGTCTAGTTAACACCTAATTTATCGATTTGGAGCGGTTGAATCGAAATTCTCGATGGTGATTTTTGGTCGAAAAAAATGTGAAAATTGAAAATTCCTTGAAGGTCCAAATTCAGCTTTGGGCTCGTTTTTCGCGCCGAACTAATCCCGCACGTGCATGATCTCTACATCTGCAATCCGGGGTAATTCGGGGTCCTGAATCGTATTTCAACAAAATTAGCACTCGCTGAAGAAGTGCCCTGCAGAGATATCAGCGCATGCGAAAATTGAGAATGCTGCATTTAAGGTACTTGCTCGCTTTGATCCCATTTTTGAGCTAAATCGAGGAAGCAGATGAAAACCATATTTTTCGGGTCTAGTTACACCTAATCAATCGATTTGGAGCGGTTGAATCGAAAATCTCGATGGGTGATTTTTGGTCGAAAAAAATGTGAAAATTGAAAATTCCTTGAAGTCCAAATTCAGCTTTGGGCCTGGTTTTCGTGCCGAACTGATCCCGCGCCAGTGCATGATCTCTAATCTGCAATCCGGGGTCATTCGGGGTCCCTGAATCGATTTCGACAAAATTTGCACTCGCTGATGAAGTGCCTGCAAGAGATACAGCGCATGCCGAAATTGAGATGCTGCTTTAAAGGTACTTGCTCGTTTGATCCCATTTTGCGCTAAATCGAGTGAAGCAGAATGAAAACCATATTTTCAGGTCTAGTAACACCTAATCTATCGATTTGGAGCGGTTGATCGAAAATTCTCGATGGTGATTTTGGTCGAAAAAATGTGAAATTGAAAATGTCAAGAAGGTCCAATTCAGCTTTGGGCTCGTTTTCGCGCCGAACTGATCCCGCACCGTGCAAGATCTCTACATCTGCAATCCGGGGTAATTCGGGGTCCCCGAATCGTATTTCGACGTGTGCTCTTCCGATCTTGATGAGTGCCTGCAGAGATATAGCGCATGCAAAATTGAAATCCTGCATTTAAGGTACTTGCTCGTTTATCCCTTTTTTTGAGCTAAATCGAGTGAAGCAATGAAAACCATATTTTTTCAGGTCTAGTTAACAACCTAATCTATCGATTTGGAGCGGGTTGAATCGAAATTCTCGATGGTGGATTTTTGGTCGAAAAATGTGAAAATTGAAAATTCCTTGAAGGTCCAAATTCAGCTTTGGGCTCGTTTTCTCGCCGAGTTGATCCCGCACGTGCATGATCTCTAATCTGCATCCGGGGTAATCGGGGTCCCTGAATCGTTTTTCGACAAAATTAAGCACTCGCTGATGAGTGCCTGCAGAGATAAGGGCATGCGAAAATTGAAAATGCTGCATTTAGGTACTTGCTCGTTGATACCCATTTTTTGAGCTAAATCGAGTGAAGCAGATGAAAACGCATATTTTCAGGTCTAGTTAACACACCTAATCTATCGATTTTGAGCGGTTGAATCGAAATTCTCGATGGTGATTTTGGTCGAAAAAAAATGTGAAAATTGAAAATTCCCTTGAAGGTCCAAATTCAGCCTTTGGGGTCGTTTTCGCGCCGAACTGATCCGCACGTGCATGATCTCTACATCTGCAATCCGGGGTCATTCGGGGTCCCTGAATCGTATTTCGACAAAATTAGCACCCGCTGATGAGTGCATGCAGAGATACAGCGCATGCGAAATTGAGATGCTGGCATTTTAAGGTAATCTTGCTCGTTGATCCCATTTTTTGAGCTCAATCGAGTGAAGCAGATGAAAACCAATATTTTTTCAGGTCTAGTTTTAACAACCTAAATCATATCGATTTTGGGAGCGGTTGAATTCGAAATTCTTCGATGGTGATTTTTGGTCGAAAAAAATGTGAATTGAAAATTCCTTGAAGGTCCAAATTCAGCTTTTGGCTCGTTTTCGTGCCGAACTGATCCGCACGTGCATGATCTCTACATCTGCAACCGGGGTAATTCGGGTCCCTGAATCGTTTTTTCGACAAAATTAGCACTCGCTGATGAGTGCCTGCAGAGATACAGCGCACGCGAAAAATTGAAAATCCTGCATTTAGGTACTTGCTCGTTGATCCCATTTTTTGAGCTAAAATCGAGTGAAGCAGATGAAAAACATATTTTTCAGGTCTAGTTAACACCTAATCTATTGATTTGGAGCGGTTAAATCGAAATTCTCGATGGTGATTTTTGGTCGAAAAAATGTGAAAATTGAAAAATTTCTTGAAGCTCCAAATTCAGCTTTGGGCTCGTTTTCGTGCCGAACTGATCCCGCACGTGCATGATCCCTACATCTGCAATCCGGGGTAATTCGGGGTCCCTGAATCGTATTTCGACAAAATTAGCACTCGCTGATGAGTGCCTGCAGAAATACAGCGCATGCGAAAATTGAGAATGCTGCATTTAAGGTACTTCCTCGTTGATCCCATTTTTTGAGCTTAAATCGAGTGAAGCAGATGAAAACCATATTTTTCAGGTCTAGTTTAACACCTATCTATCGATTTGGAGCGGTTGATCGAAATTCTCGAGGGTGATTTTGGTCGAAAAAATGTGAAAATTGGAAATTTTCTTGAAGTTCCAAATTCAGCTTTGGGCTCCTTTTCGTGCCGAAACTGATCCCGCACCTGCATGATCTCTACATCTGCAATCCGGGGGTAATTCGGGTTCCCTGAATCGTTTTTCGACAAAATTAGCACTCGCTGATGAGTTGCCTGCAGAAGATACAGCGCATGCGAAATTGAAAATGCTGCATTTAAGGTACTTGCCCGTTGATCCCATTTTTGAGCTAAATCGAGTGAAAGCAGATGAAAAACATATTTTTCCAGGTCTAGTTAACACCTAATCTATCGATTTGGAGCCGGTTGAATCGAAATTCTCGATGGTGATTTTTGGTCGAAAAAATGTGAAAAATGAAATTCCTTGAAGTCCAATATTCAGCCTTTGGGCTCGTTTTTCGCGCCGAACTGAATCCCGACGTGCATGATCTCTACAAACATCTGAAAATCGGGGTAATTCCGGGGTCCCTGAAATCGTTTTTTCGACAAAATTAGCACTCGCTGATGAGTGCCTGCAGAAGATACAGCGCATGCGAAAATTGAAAAGCGCATTTAAGGTACTTGCTCGTTGATCTCAATCCATTTTTGAGCCTAAATCGAGTGAAGCAGTATGAAAACCATATTTTTCAGGTCTAGTTTACACCTAATCTATCGATTTGGAGCGGTTGAATCGAAAATCTCGATGGTGATTTTTGGTCGAAAAAATGTCAAAATTGAAAAATTTCTTGAAGGTCCAATTCAGCTTTGGGCTCGTTTCGCGCTTCGGGCCGAACTGATCCCGCACGTGCATGATCTCTACATCTGCAATCCGGGGTAATTCGGGGTCCCTGAATCGTATTTTGACAAAATTAGCACCGCTGATGAGTGCCTGCAAAGATACAGCGCATGCGAAAATTGAAGAATGCTGCATTTAAGGTACTTGCTCGTTGATCCCATTTTTTTGAGCTAAATCAGTGAAGCAGAATGAAACCATTTTCAGGTCTAGTTTAACACCTTAATCTATCGAATTTGGAAGCGGTTTTGATCGAAATTCTCGATGGTGATTTTTGGTCGAAAAAATGTGAAAATTTGAAAATTCTTGAAGGTCCAAATTCAACTTTGGGCTCGTTTTCGCGCCGAACTGATCCCGCACGTGCATGATCTTTACATCTGCAATCCGGGGTAATTCGGGGTCCCTGAATCGTTTTTCGACTAAATTAGCACTCGCTGATGAGTGCCTGCAGAGATACAGCGCATGCGAAAATTGAAAATGCTGCATTTAAGGTACTGCTCGTTGGGGGGGGGGGGGGGGGGGGGGGGGGGGGGGGGGGGGGGGGGGGGGGGGGGGGGGGGGGGTTTTTTTTTTTTTTTTTTTTTTTTTTTTTTTTTTTTTTTTTTTTTTTTTTTTTTTTTTTTTTTTTTTTTTTTTTTTTTTTTTAAAACCATATTTTTCAGGTCTAGTTAACACCTAATCTATCGATTTGGAGCGGTTGAATCGAAATTCTCGATGGTGATTTTTGGTCGAAAAAATGTGAAAATTGAAAATTTCTTGAAGGTCCAAATTCAGCTTTGGGCTCGTTTTCGTGCCGAACTGATCCCGCACGTGCATGATCTCTACATCTGCAATCCGGGGTAATTCGGGGTCCCTGAATCGTATTTCGACAAAATTAGCACTCGCTGATGAGTGCCTGCAGAGATACAGCGCATGCGAAAATTGAAAATGCTGCATTTAAGGTACTTGCTCGTTTCGAGTGAAGCAGACTGAAAACCATATTTTTCAGGTCTCGTTAACACCTAAATCTATCGATTTGGAGCGGTTGAATGGAAATTCTCGATGGTGATTTTTGGTCTAAAAAATGTGAAAATTGAAAATTCTTGAAGGTCCAAATCAGCTTTGGGTTCGTTTTCGCGCCGATGATCCGCACGTGCATGATCTCACATCTGCAATCCGGGGTATTCGGGGTCCCTGAATGTATTTCGACAAAATTAGCATTCGCTGATGAGTGCCTGCAGAGATACACCGCTGCGAAAATGAAAATGCTGCATTTAAGGTACTGGCTCGTTGATCCCATTTTTTTGAGCTAAATCGAGTGAAAGCAGATGACACCATATTTCAGGTTAGTTAACAAACTAATTATCGATTTGGAGGCGGTTGATATCGAAATTTCGATGGTTTGATTTTTTGGTCGAAGAAAATGTGAAAATTGAAGAAATTCCTTAAGGTCGCAAATTCAGCTTTGGGCTCGTTTTCGGCGAATGATCCGCACGTGCATGATTCTACATTGCAATCCGGGGTATTCGGAGGTCCTTGAAATCGTTTTTCGTCTAAATTGTACTCGCTATGAGTGCCTGCAGAGAATACAGGCAATGCGAAATTGAGAATGCTGCATTTAAGTACTTGCTCGTTATCCCATTTTTTGAGCTAAAACGAGTGAGTGAAACAGATGAAAACCATATTTTTAGGTCTAGTTAACACCTAATCTATGATTTGGAGCGGTTGTATCGAAATTCTCGATGGTGATTTTTGGTCGAAAAAATGTGATAATTGAAAATTTCCCCCCCCTTTTGAGGTCCAAATTCAGCTTTGGCTCGTTTTCGTGCCGGAATGATCGCAGGTGATGATCTCTACATCTGCAATCCGGGGTTATTCGGGGTCCTTGAATCGTTTTTTCGACAAAATTTAGCAGTCGCCTGTGAGTGCTGCAGAGATATATATCACGCATGCGAAAATTGAGATGCTGCATTTAAGTACTTGCTCGGTTGATCCCATTTTTTGAGCTAAATGAGTGAAGCAGATGAAAACCATATTTTCAGGTCTAGTTAACACTAATCTACGATTTGGAGCGGTTGAATCGACATTCTCGTGGTGATTTTTGGTCTAAAAAATGTGAAAATTGAAATTCTTGAAGGTCAAATTCAGCTTTGGCTCGTTTTACGCCGACTGGATCCGCACGTGCATAGATCTTAATTGCAATCCGGGGTAATTTTTCGGGTCCCTTGAATCGTTTTGACTAAATTAGTACTGCGCTGATGAGTGCCTCAAGAGATCAAGGCATGCGAAAATTGAGAATGCTGCATTTTATAGGTATTGCTCGTTGATCCATTTTTTGAGCTAAATCGAGTGAAGCAGATGAAAACAATATTTTTCAGGTCTGTTAACACTAATCTATCGATTTGGAGCGTTTGAATGAAATTCTCGATGGTGATTTTTGGTCAAAAAATGTAAAATTGAAAATTCCTTGAAGGTCCAAATTCAGCTTTGGGCTCGTTTTTGCGCCGAACTGATCCCGCACGTGCGATGATCTCTATATCTGGCAATCCGGGGTAATTCGGGGTCCTGAATCGTTATTTCGACAAAAATAGCACTCGCTGCTGAGTGCCTGCAGAGATAAGCGCATGCGAAAATTGAAAAAGCTGCATTTGGTACTTGCTCGTTGATCCAATTTTTGAGCTAAATCGAGTGAAGAGATGAAAAACATATTTTTCAGGTTAGTTACACCTAAATCTATCGAATTTGGAGGGTTGGATTGAAAATGAAATTCTCGATGGTGCTTTTTGGTCTAAAAAATGTGAAAATTTGAAAAATTCTTGAAGGTCCAAATTCAGCTTTGGGCTCGTTTTTCGCGCCGAACTGATCGCGCACGTGCATGATTACATCTGCAATCCGAGGTAATTCGGGGTCCCTGAATCGTATTTTCGACAAAATTAGCACTCGTGATGAAGTGACTGAGGATACAGCGCATGCCGAAAATTGAGAATGTGCATGAAGGTACTCTGCTCGTTGTCATTTTTTGAGCTAAAATCGAGTGAAGCAGATGGAAAAACAATATTTTTCAGGTCTAGTTTAAACCTAATCTATTGATTTGGAGCGGTTGAATCGAATTTCTCGATGGTGATTTTTGGTCTAAAAAATTGAAATTGAAAATTCTTGAAGTCCAAATTCAGCTTTGGGCCAGTTTTCCTGCCGAACTCCCGCACGTGCATGATTTCTACATCTGCAATCCGGGGTATTTCGGGGTCCCTGAATCGTTTTTCGACAAATAGCATCGCTGATGAGTGCTGCAGAGATACAGCGCATGCAAAATTGAAAAATGCTGCATTTAAGGTACTTTGCTCGTTGATCCATTTTTTGAGCTAAATCGAGTGAAGCAGTGAAAACCATATTTTTCAGTCTAGTTAACATCTATTGATTTGGAGCGGTTGAATCGAAATTCTCGATGGTGATTTTGGTCGAAAAAATGAAAATTGAAAATTCCTTGAAGGTCAAATTCAGCTTGGGCTCGTTTTCGCGCCGAACTGATCCCGCAACGTGCATGATCTCTACATCTGCAATCCGAGGTAATTCGGGGTCCTGAATCGTATTTCGACAATTAGCACCGCTGAAGAGTGCCTGCAGAGATACAGTGAGCGAAAATTGAGAATGCTGCATTTAAGGTACGTTGCTCGTTGATCCATTTTTTTAGCTTAATCGAGAGTGAAGCAGATGAAAAACATATTTTTCAGGTCTGTTAACCACCTATCTATCGATTTGGAGCGGTTGAATCGAAATTCTCGAATGGTGATTTTTTGGTCGAAAAAAATGTGAAAATGAAAATTCCTTGAAGGTCAAATTCGGCTTTCGGCTCGTTTTCGTGCCGAACTGATTCCCTGCACCACGTGCATGATCTCTACTCTGCAATCCGGGGTAATTCGGGGTCCCTGATCGTATTTCGACAAAATTAGCACTCGCTGATGAGTGCCTGCAGAGGAACAGCGCATGCGAAAATTGAAAAGTTGCATTTAAGGTATTGTCGTTGATCATTTTTGAGCTAATGAGTGAAAAGCAGATGAAAACCATATTTTTTCAGGTCTAGTTAAACACCTAATCAATCGATTTGGAGCGGTTGAATGAAATTCTCGCTGTGATTTTGGTCTAAAAATGTGAGAAATTGAAATTCCTGACGGTCCAATTCACGCTTTTGGGCTGTTTTTCGGCCGAATTATCCCGCCCGTGCATGATCCTCTACATCTGATCCGGGGTAATTGGGTCCTTGAATCGTTTTTTCCGGATAATTAGTAATCGTGATGAGTGCCTGCAGAGATACAGCGCATTCGAAAATTGAGAATGCTGCATTTAAGGTACTTGCCGTTGATCTCATTTTTTGACCTAATCGAGTGAAGGAGATGAAAACCATATTTTTCAGGTCTAGTTAACACCTAATCTATGATTTGGAGCGGATTGAATGAATTCTTCGAATGGTGGATTTTTGGTCGAAAAGAATGTGAAAATGAAATTTCCTTGAAGGTCCCAACTTCAAAGCTTGGGCTGTTTTCGCGGATGATTCGCACGTGCAATGTCTCCTACATGTGCAATCCGGGGTAATTCGGCCCTGAATCGTTTTTCGACAAAATTAGCACTCGCTGATGAGTGCCTGCAGAGATACGCGATGCGAAAATTGAAATGCTCATTTAAGGTTATTTGCTGTGATGCCCATTTTTTTTTTGAGCTTAAATTCGAGTGAAGCGATGAAAACCATCTTTTTCAGGTCTAGTTAACACCCCTAATCTATCGATTTGGAGCGGTTGAATCGAAATGTCTCGATGGTGATTTTTCGGTCGAAAAAAATGTGAAAATTGAAATTTTCTTGAAGGCCAAATTCAGCTTTGGGCTGTTTTCGGCGCCGAACTGAATCCCGCACGTGCATGATTTCTACATCTGCAATCCGGGGTAATTCGGGTCCCTGAATCGTTTTTCGACTAAATTAGTACTCGCTGATGAGTGCCTGCAGAGGATACAGCGCAATGCGAAAATTGAAGAATGCTGCATTTAAGTACTTGCTCGTTGATTCCATTTTTTTGCCAAAATCGTGAAGCAGATGAAAACATATTTTTCAGGTCTAGTTTAACACTAAATCTAATCGATTTGGAGGGTTGATCTAATTCTCGATGGTGATTTTTGGTCGAGAAAATGTGAAAATTGAAAATTTCTTGAAGGTCCAAAATTCAGCTTTGGCTCGTTTTCGCGCCGAACTGATCCGCACGTGCATGATCTCTACAATCTGCATCCGGGGTAATTCGGGGGGGGGTTCCCCCCCCCCCCTGAAAATCGTTTTTTTTTCGACAAAATTACATCGTGATAAGTGCCTGCAGAGATACAGCGCATGCGGAAATTGAAAATGCTGCATTTAAGGTACTTGTCTCGTTTTATCCATTTCTTGAGCTAAATCGAGTGAAGCAGATGAAGAACATATTTTTCAGGTCTAGTTAACTAACACCTAATCTATCGAGAGCGGTTGAATCGAAAATCTCGCTGGTGATTTTTGGTCGAAAAAATGTGAAAATTGAAAATTTCTTGGAGGTCCAATTCAGCTTTGGCTCGTTTTCGCGCCGAACTGATCCGCACGTATGATCCTCTTACATCTGCAATCCGTTGGGTATTCCGGGGTCCTTGAATCGGTTTTTTTTTCGACTAATTAGTACTGCTGATGGTGGCTGCAGAGATAACAGCGCATGCGAAAATTGAGAATGCTGCTTTAGTATTGTCGTTGATCCCATTTTTTGAGCTAAATCAAGTGAAGCATGAAAACCATATTTTTAGGTCTAGTTAACACCTAATCTACGATTTGGGGCGGTTGAATCGAAATTCTCGATGGTTATTTTTTGTCGAAAAATGTGAAAATTGAAAATTCCTTGAAGGTCAATTCAGCTTGGGCTCGTTTTCGCGCCGAATCTCTGATCCCGCACGTGCATGATTTCTCCATCTGCAATCCGGGGTAATTCGGGGTCCTTGAATCGTTTTTTCGACTAAATTAAGGTATCGCTATGATGGCTGCCAAGATACATGCGATGGAAAATGAGAATGCTGCATTTAAGGTACTTGCCTCGTTATCATCATTTTTTGAGCTAAAATCGAGTGAAGCGATGAAAACCATAATTTTTTCAAGGTCTAGTTAACACTAATTTATCGATTGGAGCGGTTTGAATTGAATATTCTCGATGGTGATTTTTGGTCGAAAAAATGTGAAAATTGAAATTCCTGAAGGTCCAAATTCAGCCTTTGGGCTCGTTTCGGCCGAACTGAATCCGCACGTGCATGAATCTTACATCTGAATCCGGGTAAATTCGGGGTCTGAATCGTTTTTCGACAAATAGCAAACTCGCTGATGAGTGCTGCAGAGATCAGCGCAATGCGAAAATTGAAAATGTGCATTTAAGGTACTTGTGTTGATTCATTTTTTTGAGCAAATCGAGTGAGCAGATGGAAAACCCTATTTTTTCAGGTCTAGTTAAACACTAAATCTATGATTTGGAGCGGTTCGAAATCGAAATTCTTCGATGGTGATTTTGGTCGAAAAAATGTGAAAAATGAAAATTCTTGAAGGTCAAATTCAGCTTTGGGCTCGTTTTCGCGCGACTGATCCCGCAGGGGGTGCATGATCTCTACATCTGCAATTCGGGGTAATTCGGGGTCCTGAATCGTATTCGACAAAATTAGAACTCGCTGATGAGTGCCTGCAGATACAGCGCATGCGAAAATTGAAAAAGCTGGCATTTAAGGTATTGCTCGTTGATCTCCAATTTTCAGCTTAAATCGAGTGAAGGCAGAATGAAACCATATTTTTACAGTCTAGTTTTAACATCCTAATCTACCGATTTGGAGCGGTTGAATCGAATTCTCGATGGTGATTTTTGGGTCCGAAAAATGTGAAAATTGAAAATTCTTGAAGGTCAAATTCAGCTTTGGGCTCGTTTTCGCGCCGAAAACTGATCCGCACGTGCATGATCTCTACATCTGCATCCGGGTTAATTCGGGGTCCCTGAATCGTATTTCGACAAAATTAGCACTCGCTGATGAGTGCTTGCAGAGATACAGCGCATGCGAAAATTGAAATGCTGCATTTAAGGTAACTTGCTCGTTGATCCCCTTTTTTGAGCTAAATCGAGTGAGCAGATGAAAACCATATTTTTTTCAGGTCTAGTTAACTAATCTTAATCGATTTTGGAGCGGTTGATGAAAATTCTCGATGTGATTTTTGGTTCGAAAAATGTTGAAAATTGAATTCTCTTGAAGGTCCAATCAGCTTTGGGCTAGTTTTCGCGCGAACTGATCCGCACGTTGCATGATCTCCACATCGCATCGAGGTTAATTCGGGTCCCTGAATCGTATTTCGACAAAATTAGACTCGCTGATAAGTGCCTGCAGAGATACAAGGCATGCGAAAATTGAGATGCTGCATTTAGGTACTTGCTCGTTGATCTCATTTTTTGACGCAAATCGAGTGAAGCAGATGAAAACCATAATTTTTCCAGGTCTACGTTAACACCTATCTCTATCGATTTGGAGCGGTTGGATCGAAATTCTCGATGGTGATTTTTGGTCTAAAAAATGTGAAAAATTGAAATTCCTTGAAGGTCAAATTCAAGCTTTGGGCTCGTCCGTCGCCGAACTGATCTGGCCGGTTATTTTGCAATGACTCTACATTGCAATCGGGGTAATCGGGGTCCTGAATCGTCTTTTCGAACAAAATTAGCACTAGTGATGAGTCTGCAAGATACAGTGCATGCGAAGAATTGCAATGCTTGCATTAAAGGTACTTGCTCAGTTGATCCAAATTTTTTTCAGCTAAAGTCGAGTGAAGCAGATGTAAAACCATATTTTTCAGGTCTAGTTAACACTAATCTATCGATTTGGAGCGGTTGATGAATTCTCGATGTTGATTTTGGTCGAAAAAAATGTGAAAATTGAAAATCTCTTGAAGGTCCAAAATTCAGCTTTGGGTTCGTTTTCGCGCCGAACTGATCCGTGCAACGGCATGATCTTACATCTGCATCCGGGTAATTCGGGGTCTGAATGTAATTTCGACTAAAATTGCACTCGCTGTTGAGTGCCTGCAGAGATAAGCGCATGCGAAAATTGAAAATGCTGCATTTAAGGTACTTGCTCGTCTGATCCCATTTTTGAGTAAATCGAGTGAAGCAAGATGAAAACATTTTTTCAGGTCTATTCATAATTACGATTTGGAAGCGGTTGAAATCGAATTCTCGTGGTGATTTTTGGTCGAAAAATGTGAAAATTGAAATTTCTTGAAGGTCCAATTTCAGCTTTGGGCTCGTTTTCGCGCGAATCTGATCCCGCACGTGCATGATCTCAACATCTGCAACGGGGTAATTCGGGTTCCCTGAATCGTATTTCGACAAAAATTTTAGCACTCGTGATGAGTGCCCTGAGAGATACAGCGATGCGAAAATTGGAATGCTGCATTTAAGGTAGCTTGCCGTGATCCATTTTTTGAGCTAAATCGAGTGAAGCAGATGAAAACCATAATTTTTCAGGTCAAGTTAACACCTAATCTATCGATTGGAGCGGTTGAATTCGAAATCCTCGATGGTGATTTTTGGTCGAAAAAATGTGAAATTGAAAAATTTCTTGAAGGTCAAATTCAGCTTTTTGGCTCGTTTTTCGCCCGAACTGATCGCACGTGCATAGATCTCTAATCTGCAATCCGGGGTATTTGGGGTCCTGAATCGTATTTTCGAAAAATTAGCACTCGCTGATGAGTGCTTGCAGAGATACAGCGCATGCGAAAATTGAAAATGCTGCATTTAAGGTACTTGCTCGTTGATCCCATTTTTTGACCTTAATCGAGTGAAGGGTGAAACATATTTTTCACTAGTTACACCTAATCTATCGATTTGGAGCGGTTAAATCGAATCTCGATGGTGTTTTGTCGAAAAAATGTCAAATGAAATTTCAACATGCAAATCAGCTTTGGGCTTTCGAGTTGATCCCGCACGTGCATCATCTCTACATCTGCAACCCGGGGTAATTCGGGGTCCTGAATCGTATTTCGACAAAATTAGCACTCGCTGATAAGTGCCTGCAGAGATACAGCGCATGCGAAAATTGAAAATGCTGCATTTAAGGTACTTGCTCGTTGATCCCATTTTTTGACTTAAATCGAGTGAAGCAGGTGAAAACCATATTTTTCAGGTCTAGTTAAACACTAATCTATCGATTTGGAGCGGTTAAATCGAAAATCTCGATGGTGATTTTTGGTCGAAAAAATGTCAAAATTGAAAATTTCAAGCATGTCCAAATTCAGCTTTGGGCTCGTTTTCGCGCCGAGTGATCCCGCACGTGCATGATCTCTACATCTGCAACCCGGGGTAATTCGGGGTCCCTGAATCGTATTTCGACAAAATTAGCACTCGCTGATAAGTGCCTGCAGAGATACAGCGCATGCGAAAATTGAAAATGCTGCATTTAAGGTACTTGCTCGTTGATCCCATTTTTTGACCTTAATCGAGTGAAGCAGGTGAAAACCATATTTTTCAGGTCTAGTTAACACCTAATCTATCGATTTGGAGCGGTTAAATCGAAAATCTCGATGGTGATTTTTGGTCGAAAAAATGTCAAAATTGAAAATTTCAAGCATGTCCAAATTCAGCTTTGGGCTCGTTTTTCGCGCCGAGTTGATCCCGCACGTGCATCATCTCT
>JAJKFJ010002302.1:0-25172 GCA_027382625.1 Tetmemena sp. SeJ-2015
TCTTCATCTGAACCCGGTTTCGGGGTCCCGAATCGTTTTCACAAAAAAACACTCGCTATAAGTGCCCGCAGAGATACACGCATGCAAAATTGAAAATCGCATTTAAGGGATTTTCTCGTTGATCCCTTTTTTTTTCCAATCGAGTGAAACGATGAAAAACCCTATTTTTCAGGGCTAGTTCACCTAAAACTATGATTTGGAGCGGTTAAAACGAAAAACTGAGGTGTTTTTGGTCGAAAAAAATGGAAAATTGAAAAAATTTTTGGAAGTCCAAATTCGGCTTTGGGCTCTTTTCGTGCCGATTGATCCCGCACGTCCATGATCTCTGCATCGCAACCCGGTAATTCGGGTCCCCGAACGTATTTCACAAAATTGCACTCGCTGATAAATGCCCGCAGAGATACGCGCATGCGAAAATTAAAAAAGCAGCATTTAAGGTACTTGCTCGTTGTTTCCCCTTTTTTTACCAATCGAGTGAAGCAGATGAAAACCATATTTTTTAGGTCAGTTAAAACTAATCTATCGATTTGGAGCGGTTTAAAGAAAATCTCGATGGTGATTTTTGGTCAAAAAATGTCAAAATTGAAAATTTTTGAAGCTCCAAATTAGGTTTGGGTCGTTTTTTGCCCCATTTTATCCCGCACGTCCATGATCTCTGCATCGCAACCCGGTAATTCGGGGTCCCTGAATCGTATTTCAAAAATTTGCCTCGCTGATAAGTGCCTGCAGAGATACAGCGCATGCGAAAATTGAAAATGCGCATTTAAAAAGGATTTTTCTCGTTGATCCCATTTTTTTACCTTAATCGAGTGAAGCAGATGAAAACCATATTTTTCAGGTCTAGTTAACACCTAATCTATCGATTTGGAGCGGTTGAATCGAAAATCTCGATGGTGATTTTTGGTCGAAAAAATGTCAAAATTGAAAATTTGTGGAAGCTCCAAATTCAGCTTTGGGCTCGTTTTCGTGCCGAACTGATCTCGTTTTCGTGCCGAGTTGATCCCGCACGTCCATGATCTCTGCATCTGCAACCCGGGTAATTCGGGGTCCCTGAATCGTATTTCGACAAAATTAGCACTCGCTGATGAGTGCCTGCAGAGATACAGCGCATGCGAAAATTGAAAATGCAGCTTTATTAAGGTACTTGCTCGGTGATCCCATTTTTACCTTAATCGAGTGAAGCAGAGAAAACCATATTTTTTCAGGTCTAGTTAAACACCTAATCTATCGATTTGAGCGGTTGAAATCGAAAATCTCGATGGTTATTTTTGGTCGAAAAGTCAAAATTGAAAATTTGTGGAAGCTCCAAAATTCAGCTTGGGCTCGTTTTCGTGCCGAGTTGATCCACCACGTGCATCATCTCTACATCTGCAACCCGGGTAATCGGGGTCCCTGAATCAGTTATTTCGACAAATTAGCACTCGCTGATGAGTGCCTGCAGAGATAAAGCGCATGCGAAAAATTGAAATCCTGCATTTTAAAGGTACTTGCTCGTTGATCCCATTTTTTTTTCCTTAATCGAGTGAAGCAGATGAAAACCATATTTTTTCAGGTCTAGTTAACACCTAATCTATCGATTTGAGCGGTTTAAAACGAAAATTTTCATGGGTGATTTTTGGTCGAAAAAATGTCAAAATTGAAAATTTGTGATAGGTCAAATTCCGCTTTGGGCTCGTTTTCGTGCCGAGTTTATCCCGCACGTGCATCATCTCCTGCATTGCAACCCGATGTAAATTTCGGGTCCCTGAATCGTATTTCGACAAAACTAGCACTCGCTGATAAGTGCCCTGCAAGAGAATACAGCGCATGCGAAATTGAAATGCAGCATTTAAGGTACTTGCTCGTTGATCCCATTTTTTTACCTTATCGAGTGAAGCAGATGAAAACCATATTTTTCAGGTCTAGTTAACAACCTAATCTATCGATTTGGAGCGGTTGAAACTCGAAAATCTCGATGGTGATTTTGGTCGAAAAAAAATGTCAAAATTGAAAATTTGTGGAACTCCAAATTCAGCTTTGGGCTCGTTTTCGGGCCGAGTTCATCCGCACGTCCATGATCTCTGCATCTGCAAACCCGGTGTAATTCGGGGTCCTGAATCGTATTTCACAAAACTAGCACTCGCTGATAAGGCCTGCAGAGATACAGCGTATGCGAAAATTGAAAATCTGCATTTAAGTACTTGCTCGTTGATCCCATTTTTTTACCTGAATCGAGTGAAGCAGATGAAAATTATCAGGTCTACGTTAACACCTAACCTTAATGATTGGAGCGGTTGAATCGAAAATCTCGATGTGATTTTGGTCGAAACGTGAAAATTGAAAATTTCTGGAAGCTCCAAATTCAGCTTTGGCTCGTTTTCGTGCCGAACTGATCCGCACGTGCTCTTCCGATCTCTGCAACCCGGGGTAATTCGGGGTCCCTGAAACGTATTTCGACAAAATTAACACTCGCTGATAAGTGCCTGCAGAGATACAGTCATGCGAAATTGAAAATGCAGCATTTATGGTACTTGCGTTGATCCCATTTTTTACCTTAATCGAGTGAAACAGATGAATGAAAACCATATTTTCAGGTCTAGTTAACACCTAACCTATCGATTTGGAGCGGTTTGAATCGAAAATCTCGATGGTGATTTTTGATCGAAAAAATGTCAAAATAAAATTTGTGGAAGCTCCAAATTCAGCTTGGGCGTTTTCGTGCCGAGTTGATGCCGCACGTGCATCATCTCTGCATCTGCAACCCGATGTAATTCGGGGTCCCTGAATCGTATTTCGACGTATTTCGACAAAATTCGCACTCGCTGATAAGTGCCTGCAGAGATCAGCGCATGCGAAAATTGAAAATGCAGCACTTAAGGTACTGCTCGTTGATCCCATTTTTTTACCTTAATCGAGTGAAGTAGATGAAAAACCATATTTTTCAGGTTAGTTAACACCTAAATCTATCGATTGGAGCGGTTGAATCGCAAATCTCGATGGTGATTTTTTGATGAAAATAAATGTCAAATTGGAAAATTTCTTGAAGCTCCAAATTCAACTTTGGGCTCGTTTTCGTGCCGAGTTGATCCCGCACGTCCATGATCTCTACATCTGCAACCCGGGGTAATTCGGGGTCCCTGAATCGTATTTCGACAAAATTAGCACTCGCTGATAAGTGCCTGCAGAGATACAGCGCATGCGAAAATTGAAAATGCAGCATTTAAGGTACTTGCTCGTTGATCCCATTTTTTACCTTAATCGAGTGAAGCAGATGAAAACCATATTTTTCAGGTCTAGTTAACACCTAATCTATCGATTTGGAGCGGTTGAATCGAAAATCTCGATCGTGATTTTTTGTCGAAAAAATGTCAAAATTGAAAATTTGTGGAAGCTCCAAATTCAGCTTTGGGCTCGTTTTCGTGCCGAGTTGATCCCGCACGTCCATGATCTCTGCATCTGCAACCCGATGTGATTTGTGGTCCCTGAACTTCGTTTTCGACAAACTAGCACTCGCTGAATAAGGCCTGCAAGAATACAGCGCATGCGAAATTGAAAATGCAAGCATTAAAGGTACTTGCTCGTTGATCCCATTTTTTCACCTTAATCGAGTGAACCAGATGAAAACCATATTTTTTTCAAGGTCTAGTTAACACCTAAATCTATCGATTTGGAGCGGTTTGAATCGAAAATCTCGATGGTGAAATTTTTGGTCGAAAAAATGTCAAAATGGAAAATTTCAAGCATGTCCAAATTAGCTTGGTCTCGTTTTCGTGCGAGTTATCCCGCACGTCCATCATCTCTGCATCTGCAACCCGCGGTAATTCAAGAGTCCCTGAATCGTATGACAAATATAGCACTCGTGATAAGTCCTGCAGAATACGGCGCAATGCGAAAATTGGAAAATGCAGCTTTAAGGTACTGCTCGTTGATCCCATTTTTTTACCTTAATCGAGTGAGCAGATGAACATATTTTTTCAGGTCTATTAGACACCTAATCTATCCGATTTGAGCGGTTGAATGAAAATCTCGATGGTGATTCTTTGTCGAAAAAATGTCAAAATTGAAAATTTGTGATAGGTCCAAATTCAGCTTGGGCTCGTTTTCGTGCCGTAGTTGATCCCGCACGTCCATGATCTCTGCATCTGCAACCCGATGTAATTCGGGGTCCCTGAATCGTATTTCGACAAAACTAGCACTCGCTGATAAGTGCCTGCAGAGATACAGGGCATGAGAAAATTGAAAATGTAGCATTTAAGCTACTTGCTCGTGATCCCCATTTTTACCTTAATTCGAGTGAAGTAGATAAAACCCTATTTTCAGTCTAGTTACACCTAATCTAATCGATTTGGAGCGGTTTGATTCGAAAATCTCGATGGTGATTTTGGTCGAAAAATGTCAAAATTGAAAATTTGTGGAAGCTCCAAATTCAGCTTTGGCTCGTTTTCCGTGGCCGAGTTGATCGCACGTCATGATCTCTGATCTGCAACCCGCGGTAATTCGGGGTCCCTGAATCGTATTCGACAAAATTAACACTCGCTGATAAGTGCCTGCAGAGATACAGGCGCAATGCGAAATTGAAATGCACATTTAAGGTATTGCTCGTTGATCCCATTTTTTGACCTTTATCGAGTGAAGCAGATGAAAACCATATTTTTCAGTCTAGTTAACACCTAATCTATCGATTTGGAGCGGTTGAATCGAAAATCTCGATGGTGATTTTTTGTCGAAAAAATGTCAAAATTGAAAATTTGTGGAAGCTCCAAATTCAGCTTTGGGCTCGTTTTCGTGCCGAGTTGATCCCGCACGTCCATGATCTCTGCATCTGCAACCCGCGGTAATTCGGGGTCCCTGAATCGTATTTCGACAAAACTAGCACTCGCTGATAAGTGCCTGCAGAGATACAGCGCATGCGAAAATTGAAAATGCAGCATTTAAGGTACTTGCTCGTTGAGGTACTTGCTCGTTGATCCGAGTGAAGCAGATGAAAACCATAATTTTCAGGTCTAGTTAACACCTAAATCTATCGATTTGGAGCGGTTGATTCGAAATTCTCGTGGTGATTTTTGGTGAAAAAATGTCAAAATTGAAAATTTGTGGAAGCTCCAAATTCGGGGTGGGGGGGGGGGGGGGGGGGGGGGGGGGTGGGCTCGTTTTCGTGGCGGTTGATCCCGCACGTCATGAATCTCTGCATCTGCAACCGGAGTAAATTCGGGGTCCCTGAATCGTATTTCGACAAAACTGCACTCGCTGATAAGTGCCTGCAGAGATACAGCGCATGCGAACAATTGAAAATGCAGCATTAAAGGTACTTGCTCGTTTGATTTCCATTTTTTTAGCGCTTAATCGAGTGAAGCGAGAAAACCATCTTTTTCAGGTCTATTAACACCTAATCTATCGATTCGGAGCGGGTTGAATCAAAAATCTCGATGGTGATTTTGGTTCGAAAAAATGTCAAAATTGAAAATTGTGGAAGCTCCCAAATTCAGCTTTGGCTCGTTTTCGTGCCGAAGTTGATCCCGCACGTCCATGATCTCTGCATCTGCAACCCGGGATTCGGGGTCCCTGAATTCGTATTTCGAGAAAATTAGCCCTCGCTGATGAGTGCCTGCAGAGATACAGCGCATGCGAAATGAAATCCTGCATTTAAGTACTTGTGGATCCCATTTTTTGACCTAAATCAAGTGAAGCAGATGAAAACCATCATTTTTCAGGTCTAGTTAGCACCTAATCTATCGATTTGGAGCGGTTGAATTGACAAAAATCTCGATGGTGATTTTGGTCGAAAAAATGTCAAAATTGAAAATTTGTGATAGGTCCAAATTCAGCGTTGGGCTCGTTTTCGTGCCGAGCTGATCCCGCACGTTCCATGATCTCTGCATCTGCAACCCGGGGTAATCCGGGGTCTGAATTGTATTTCGACAAAATTAGCACTCGGTGATGAGTGCCTGCAGAGATACCACGCATGCGAAAATTGAAAATGCTGCAGTTAAGGTACTTGCTCGTTGATACCATTTTTTGACCTTCGAGTGAAGCAGATGAAAACATATTTTTCAGGTCTAGTTAAGACCTAATCTATCGATTTGGAGCGGATTGAATCGAAATTCTCGATGGTGAATTTTGGTCGAAAAATGTCAAAATTGGAAAATTTGTGGAAGCTCCAAATTTCAGCTTGGCTCGTTGTCGTGCCGAGTTTGGATCCCGCACTCCATGATCTCTGCATTCTGCAACCCGGGTAATTCGGGGGTCCCTGAATCGTAATTTCGACAAAATTAGCACTCGCTGATGAGTGCCTGCAGAGATACAGCGCATCGAAAATTGAAAAATGCTGCATTTAACGTACTTGCTCGTTGACCCATTTTTTACCTTAATCGAGTGAAGGAGATGAAAACCATATTTTTCAGGTCTAGTTAGCACCTTATCTATCGATTTGGAAGCGGTCTGAATCCGAAAAATTCGATTTGGTGATTTATTGGTCGAAAAAAATGTCAAAATTGAAGATTTGTGAAGGTCCAAATTCAGCTTTGGCTCGTTTTCGTGCCGAGTTGATCCGCACGTGCATGATCTCTGCATCTGCAACCCGATGTAATTCGGGGTCCCTGAATTTCGACAAAATTAGCACTCTCTGATAAGTGCCTGCAGAGATACAGCGCATGAGAAAATTGAAAATGCAGCATTCAAGTACTTGCCGGTGATCCCTTTTTTTTACCGAAATCGAGGAAGCAGATTGGAACCATAATTTTTTTTTTCAGGTCTAGTTAGACCTAATCTATCGATTGGAGCGGTTGAATCGAAATCTCGATGGTGATTTTTGGTTTCGAAAAAATGTCAAAAATTGAAAATTTGTGGAAGCTCCAAATTCAGCTTTTGGCTCGTTTTCGTGCCGAGCTGATCCCGCACGTCCATGATCTCTTACATCTGCAACCCGGGGTTATTCGGGTCCCTGGAATCGTATTCGACAAAATTAGCACTCGATGATGAGTGCCGCTGCAGAGATACAGCGCATGCGGAAATTGAAAATGCTGCATGTAAGGTACTTGCTCGTTGATCCCATTTTTTTACCTTAATCGAGTGAAGCAATGAAAACCATATTTTTCAGGATCTAGTTAGGCACCCTTATCTATCGATGATTTGGAGCGGTTGAATCGAAAATTTCGATGGTGATTTTTTGTCGAAAAAATGTCAAATTTTGAATAATTATGTGGAAAGCTCCAATATTCAGCTTGGGCTCGTTTTTTCGTGCCGAGTGCATCCGCACTCGTCCATGATCCTCTGCATCTGCAACCCGGTTATTTTCGGGTCCTTGAACCGTTATTTCGACAAAAATTAGCACTCGCTGATAAGTGGCTGCAGAGATACAGCGCGCATACGAAAATTGAAAATGCAGCATTCAAGGTACTTGCCTTCGTTTGATTCCATTTTTTTACCGAAATCTAGTGAAGCAGATAAACTACCATATTTTTCAGTCTAGTTAGCACTAAAGGCTCCTATCGATTTTGGAAGCGGTTGAATCGAACAATCTCGATGGTGCATTTTTTTTTTTGGTCGAAAAATGTCAAAATTGAAAAATTTGTGCTCTTCCGATCTATTCAGCTTTGGGCTCGTTTTCGTGTCGAGCAGTTGATCCCGCACGTCCATGATCTCTTCATCTGCAACCGGGGTAATTCGGGGTCTTTTTTTTTCTTTCCCCTGGGGGAAAAACAACGTATTTCGATCAAAATTAGTCAACTCGCGTGATGGAGTGCCGCAGAGATTACGCGGCATGCGAAAGATTGAAAATCTCCGCATTTAATTGTGGTACTTGCTCGTTGATCATGTTTTTTACCTTAATCCGAGTGAAGCAGATGAAAACCAATTTTTCAGGTCTAGTTAGCACCTTATCTATCGATTCAGGGACCCCGAATTACCCTCGGGTTGCAGATTGTAGAGATCATGGACGGCCGATCAACTCGGTCACGAAAACGAGCCCCAAAAGCTGAATTTGGAGCTTCCACAAATTTTCAATTTTGAATTTTTCGGACCAAAAATCACCATCGAGATTTTCCATTTAACCGCTCCAAATCGATAGATTAGGTGCTAACTAGACCTGAAAAAATATGGTTTTCATCTGCTTCCCTCGATTTAGCTAAAAAAAGGGATCAACGAGCAAGTACCTTAAATGCGCATTTTCAATTTTCGATTTCGCTTATCTCTGCAGGCACTTTTCCCGCGAGTGCTAATTTTTTTTCGGGAAAAACGATTCAGGGGGCCCCCAAATTTCCCCCGGGGGGGGAGATGCAGAGATTTATGGGGTGCGGGGTCAACTCGGGACAAAAAAGAGCCCAAAGCTGAATTTGGAAACTTCCAAAAATTTTCAATTTTTTTACATTTTTTCGAAAAAAAATCACCATTGAGGGTTTTCGATTCAACCGCTCCAAATCGATAAAAGGTTTTTAAATAGACCTGAAAAAATGGTTTTCATCTGCTTACTCCCATTTTAAAGGGAAAAAAAAAGGGAAACAACGAGCAAGTACCTTAAATTCAGGATTTTCAATTTTTGCATGCGCTGTATCTCTGCAAGGGACTCATCACGAGTGCTTAATTTTTTTCGAAATACCCATTCAGGGACCCCAAAATTTTTCCCCGGGGTTTCAGATGTAGAGATCATGGACGTGCGGGATCAACTCGGCACGAAAACGAGCCCCAAAACTGAATTTGGACCCTTTAAAAAATTTTCAATTTTGACATTTTTTCGCCCCCAAAAACACCATCGAGATTTTTGATTCAACCCCTCCAAAACGATAGATTAGGTGTTAAAATAGACCTGAAAAAAATTGGTTTTTTATTTTGCTTTTTCTCGATTTCGGTTTAAAAAAAAGGGATCAACGAGCAATACCTTAAATGCCGCATTTTCAATTTTTGCATGCGCTGTATCTCTGCAGGCACTTATCAGGAAATTTTAATTTTGTCGAAAAACGATTTAGGGACCACGAATTACCCCGGGGTTGCAATGTAGAGATGATGAAAGTGCGGGATCAACTCGGCACGAAAAAGGGACCAAAGCTGAAAATTTTTGGTTCACAAAATTTTTAATTTTTACATTTTTTCGAAACCAAAAAACACCACGGATTTTTAAATTTAACCGCTCCCCAAAACGATAGATTAAAGGGGCTAACTAGACCTGAAAAATAATTTTGGTTTTTATCTGCTTCACTGGGTTAAAGGTTTAAAAAAAAGGGATCAACGAGCAAGTACCTTAAATGCGATTTTTAATTTTCGCATGCGGTGTATCTCTGCAGGCACTCATCAGCAGTTCTTTAATTTTTTCGAAATACGATTAGGGACCCCGAATTTTCCCCCCGGGGGGCAGATGCAGAGATCATGGACGTGCGGGGTCAACTCGGCACGAAAAGAGCCCCAAAACTTTAATTTGGAGCTTCCACAAATTTTTAATTTTGACATTTTTTCGAAACCCAAAAAATTTACCATCGAGATTTTTGATTTTAAACCCCTCCAAATCGATAAAATTAGGTGTTTAAATAGACCTGAAAAAAAAAAAGGTTTTCATCTGCCCTTACTCGATTAAGGTAAAAAAAAAGGGATCAACGAGCAAGTACCCTTTAAAAGCAGGATTTTCAATTTTTGCATGCGCTGTATCTCTTCCCGGATCCTCAGCGATCTAATTTTGTCGAAAAAACCCTTAGGGACCCCAATTTCCCCGGGTTTCAGATGCAGAGATTTATGGGGCGTGCGGGAAAAAACTCGGCACGAAAACGAGCCCAAAGCTGAATTTGGAGCTTCCACAAATTTTTAATTTTTACATTTTTTTTGACCAAAAATCACCATCGAGATTTTCGATTCAAAACCCCTCCAAATCGATAGATTAGGTGTTTAAATAGACCTGAAAAAAAATTTTTCATCTGCTTCACTCGATTTTGGAAAAAAAAGGGGTCAAAGAGCAAGTACCTTAAAAAGCAGATTTTCAATTTTCGCCCGCGCTGTATTCTTTCAGGCACTCATCAGCGAGTGCTAAATTTTTTCGAAATACGATTCAGGGGCCCCGAATTTTCCCCGGGTTCAGATGGAAAATCATGGACGTGCGGGATCAATTTGGGGACGAAAAAGAGCCCCCAAAACTGAATTTTTGGAAACTTCCACAAATTTTTTAATTTTTTACATTTTTTCGACCAAAAAACACCATCGAGAATTTTTGATTTTTAAACCCCTCCAAATCGATAGATTAAAGGGGCTAACTAGACCTGAAAAAAAATTTGGTTTTTATCTGCTTCACTCATTTGGTTTTAAAAAAAAGGGATCAACGAGGGAAGTTTCCTTTAAAAGGGGATTTTCAATTTTCGCATGCCTGTATTTCCCGCAGGCACTCATCGCGAGTTCTAATTTTTTTAAAAAACATTCAGGGACCCCCAATTACCCCGGGTTTCAGATTTAGAGATCAGCACTGCGGGATCAGTCGGCCGAAAACGAGCCCAAAGCTGAATTTGGACCCTTTAAAAATTTTCAATTTTTTACATTTTTTTGACCCAAAAATTTACCATCGAGATTTTTGATTCAAAACCCCTCCAAATCGATAGATTAGGTGTAAAATAGACCTGAAAAATATGGTTTTTTAACCCTTTACTCGATTTGGTAAAAAATGGGATCAACGAGCAAGGACCTTTTAAAAGCTGCATTTTTAATTTTTTGCATGCGCTGTATCTCTGAAAGGGACTCATCCATTTTAATTTTTGTCGAAATTTCGATTCAAAGGGGGCCCCCAATTACCCCGGGTTTGCAGGTGCAGAGATCATTTGGGCGTTCCGGGGGTTTAACTCGGGACGAAAACAACCCAAAACTGAATTTGGAGCTTCCACAAATTTTTTAATTTTGACATTTTTTCGACCAAAAAAACACCATCGAATTTTTGATTCAACCGCTCCAAATCGATAGATTAGGTTGGGAAACTAGACCTGAAAAATATGGTTTTCCCTCTGCTTCACCCGTTTAAGGGAAAAAAAAAAGGGATCAACGAGCAAGTACCTTAAAAAGCGGATTTTTTAATTTTCGGATGCGCTTATCTCCGCAGGGCCCCTCATCAGCGAGTGCTAATTTTTGGGCAAATACGTTCAGGGACCCCGAATTTTTTCCCCGGGTTTCAGAAAGCAGAGTCATGGGGCGTGCGGGATCAACTCGGCACGAAAACGAGCCCCAAAACTTTAATTTGGGGGCTTCCACAAATTTTTAATTTTTACATTTTTTTGACCCAAAAATCACCAAACGAGAATTTTTGATTCAAACCGCTCCAAAACGATAGATTAAAGGGGTTTAAATAGACCTAAAAATATTGGGGTTTTTATCTGCTTCACTCGATTGGTAAAAAAAAAGGGATTTAACCCAGCAATACCCTTTAAAAGCAGGGGTTTTTTAAATTTTTTGCATCGCTTTTATCTCTGCAAAAGGGACTTTTCAGCGGGGGTTCCTAAAATTTTTTTTCGAAAAACGATTTTTAGGGACCCCCAATTTCCCCGGGTTGCAGATGTTTGGATATGGACGGGGGCGGGATCAATTTGGCAACCGAAAACGAAGCCCAAAGCTTTTAATTTTGGAGCCCTTTCCAACAAATTTTCAATTTGGGCATTTTTTCGGGCCAAAAACACCCATCGAGAATTTTTGATTTAACCGCTCCAAAAACCCATAGATTTTGGTGTTTTTTAGACCTGAAAAAAAATGGTTTTTTTTTCTTCACTGATTTGGTTTTAAAAAAAAGGTCCAAAACGAGCAAAAAAAACCTTAAATTTCCGGATTTTCAATTTTTTCCCCATTTGGGGTTATCTTTTGCAGGGGGACTTATCAGCGGAAATGTTTAATTTTTTTCGGGAAATTTCGATTAGGGACCCCCAAATTTTTCCCCGGGGTTGCGATTCAAAAAGGGTTTAGGACCCTGCGGGGAAAAACCCAAAATCCACAAAACCCCAGCCCAAACTGAATTTGGAGCCTTCCCAAAAATTTTTAATTTTTACATTTTTTCACCAAAATCACCATCGAGATTTTCGATTTAAACCCCCCAAATTTGATAGATTAAAGGGGTTTAAATAGACCTGAAAAATTTTGGTTTTTCAAACTGCTTTCCCCCGATTAAGGAAAAAAATGGGATTTAACGAGCAAGTACCTTAAAAGCGGATTTTTTAATTTTCGCATTTCGCTGGTACTTTCCAGGCACTCATCAAACGAGTGCTAATTTTTTTCGAAAAACGATTCAGGGGCCCCCCAAAATTTCCCCGGGTTGCAGATGGAGAGATCATGGACGTGCCCGGGGTCAACTCGGCACAAAAAAGAGCCCAAAGCTGAATTTGGAGCTTTTTCAAATTTTCAATTTTTACATTTTTTCGACCCAAAAAAACACCATTTGAATTTTCGATTCAAAACCCCTCCAAATCATAGATTAGGTGCTAACTGACCTGAAAAAAAATGGTTTTTCGCTTCACTCGATTTCGGGAAAAAAAAAGGGATCAACGAGCAAGTACCTTAAATGCCCAAAAAGGATTTTCAATTTTTGCATGCGCTTTTATTTTGCAGGCACTCATTTAGCGATTGGGTAATTTTGTCGAAATACGATTTAGGGACCCCCAATTACCCCCCGGGGTTTCAGATGGAAAAGATCATGGACGTGCGGGATCAACTCGGCACGAAAAAAGCCCAAAGCTGAATTTGGAGTTCCACAAATTTTCAATTTTTTAATTTTTTTTGACCAAAAATTACCATCCCAGATTTTCGATTCAACCCCCTTTCCAAAAACCCATAGATTAAAAAGGGGTTTAAATAGACCTGAAAAAAAATGGTTTTTTACCCGCTTTTACTCGATTTCGGTTTTAAAAAAAAGGGAAACAACGGGGGAAGTTTTAACCCCTTAAAAAAGCAGCATTTTCAATTTGCATGCCCTGTTTTCTCTCAGGCACTCATCAGCGAGGGCTAATTTTGTCGAAATACGATTCAGGGGCCCCGAATTACCCCGGGGTTCAGATTTTAGAGATCATGGAAAGTGCGGGATCAACTCGGGGACCCAAAACGAAACCCAAAGCTTTAATTTTGGGGCTTTTCCCCAAATTTTTTAATTTTGACATTTTTTCGACCAAAAATTCACCATCGAGAATTTTTGAAATTTAAACCCCTCCAAAACGAAAAGATTTGGGGTTTAAATAGAACCTTGGGAAAAAAATGGTTTTTTATTTTGCTTCAAACCCATTTTGGTTTTTAAAAAAAGGGTAACGAGGGAAGTCCTTAAATGCAGGATTTTCAATTTTCGCATGCGCTGTATCCTGCAGGCACCCATCAGCGAGTGCTAATTTTGTGAAATACGATTCAGGACCCCAAATTTCCCCGGGTTGCAGATGCAGGATCATGGGCGTGCGGGGATCAACCCCGGCACGAAAAAAGGGGCCCAAAGCGAATTTTTTCCCCCACAAATTTTTTAATTTTGACATTTTTTTCGACCAAAAAAACACCCCCGAGTTTTTTATTCAAACCCCTCCAAAACGATAGATTAGGGGTTTAAATAAACCCGAAAAAAATGGTTTTTTATCTGGCTTCACTCGATTTTCCGGGAAAAAAAAAAGGGGATCAACGAGCAATACCTTAAAAAGCTGCATTTTTTAATTTTTTGATGCGCTTATTTTCTTGCAGGGGATCATCAGCGAGGCTAATTTTTTCGAAATACGATTTAGGGGGCCCCCAATTACCCCGGGGGGCAGATGAGAGATCATGGACGTGCGGGTTAATTTGGCACGAAAACGAGCCCAAAGCTGAATTTGGGGCTTCCCACAAATTTTCAATTTTTTGGGAAATTTTTTCGACCAAAAAAACACCATCGAAAATTTTCGATTTAACCGCTCCAAATCCCATAGATTAAGGGGTTAACTTTGACCTGAAAAAATATGGTTTTTATCTGCTTCACTCGATTTGGTCAAAAAAAAGGGATAAAAGAGCAAGTACCTTAAAAAGCGCATTTTTTTAATTTTCGCATGCGCTGTATCTCTGCAGGCAAATCATTAGCGAGTGCTAATTTTGTCGAAATACGATTTAGGGACCCGAATTAACCCCCGGGGTTCAGATGAGAGATCATGGGCGTGCGGGGTCAACTCGGACGAAAACGAGCCCAAAAAAATGAATTTGGAGCTTCCAAAATTTTTAATTTTTACATTTTTTTTGACCAAAAATCCCCCAACGAGATTTTCGACAACCGCTCCAAATCGATAGATTAGGTGCAACTAGACCTAAAAAAAAATGGTTTTTTATCTGCTTCACTTAATTTTGGTTTAAAAAAAATGGGGTCCGACAAATCCTTTAAATTTCGGATTTTTTAAAATTTTTGATGCGCTTATCTCTGCAGGCACTTATCAGCGAGTCTAATTTTGTCGAAATACGATTCAGGGACCCCGAATTACCCCGGGTTGCAGATGAGAGATATGGACGTGCGGGATCAATTTGGCACCCAAAACGAGCCCCAAAACTGAATTTTGGGGCTTTCCCCAAAATTTTTAATTTTGACATTTTTTTCGACCCAAAAAAAAAAAAACCCTCGAGAAATTTTCGATTTAAACCCCTCCCCCAAAACGATAGATTAAGGGGGCTAACTTAAAACCCCGAAAAATTGGTTTTTATCTGCTTTACTCGGGTTTGGGAAAAAAAAAAGGGTTTAACGAGCAAGTACCTTAAATGCAGGATTTTCCCAATTTTTGCATTTCCCCTGTATCTTGCGGGCAAATCATCCCGCGGGGTGGGTAATTTTTTCCCAAATACGATTCAGGGACCCCCAATTTCCCCGGGGTTTCAAAATGCAGAATCATGGGCGTGCGGGATCAACTCGGCACCCAAAACGAGCCCCAAAACTGAATTTGGAGCTTCCCAAAAATTTTTAATTTTTTACATTTTTTTTGACCAAAAATCCCCCCATCGAGATTTTCGATTCAAACCCCTCCAAATCAAAAGATTAGGGGGTTTTTAAATAGAAACCCGAAAAAAATGGTTTTTTTCTGCTTCACTCGATTTGGGAAAAAAAAAGGGAACAACGAGCAATTTCCTTAAAAGGCGAAATTTTTAATTTTTTGCATGCGCCGTAAACTCCCGCAGGCACTTAATCAAAAGGGGTTTCTAATTTTTTTTCGAAATTACGAATTTTTTGGGACCCCGAATTTCCCCCGGGGTTTCAGATGCAGAGATCATTTGGGCGTGCCGGGGGTCAACTCGGCACAGAAAAATAGCCCAAAGCTGGGAAATTTTGGGGCTTTTTCCCCAAATTTTTAATTTTGAAAATTTTTTTTTGAACCCAAAAAAAACCATTTGAGATTTTCGATTTTAACCGCTCCCAAAATCCCATAGATTTTTGGTTTCTAACTAGACCTAAAAATATTTGGGTTTTCATCTTGGGGTTCCCCTCGATTTTGGTTTAAAAAAATGGGAATCAACGAGGGAAGTACCTTAAATGCCCGGATTTTTTAATTTTTTGCATGCGCTTTTACTCTTAGGGACTCATCAGCGGAAATGCTAATTTTTCCGGGGAAATTACGATTCAGGGGCCCCGGGAAATTTCCCCCGGGTTTAAAAAAAGCAGAGATCATGGACGTGCGGGATCAATTTGGCACGGGAAAACGAGCCCAAAGCGAATTTTGGAGGGTCCCAAAAAATTTTTAATTTTTACATTTTTTCGACCAAAAAAACACCCTCGAGATTTTCGGGTTCAACCCCCTCCCCAAATCGATAGATTAGGTGCTTAAAAGACCTGAAAAAAAATTTTGGTTTTCACTTTCTTCACTCGATTTGGTAAAAAAAAAAGGGATCAACGAGGGAAGTACCTTAAATGCAGGATTTTCAATTTTTTGATGCGCCCGTATCCTCCCGGGACTTTATCAGGGGAGTTCAATTTTTTTGAAATTTTCGATTCAGGGGCCCCCCAATTTCCCCGGGTTGCAGATGCAGAGATCATGGACTTGCGGGGTCCCCTTTTGGGACGAAAAAGAGGGCCCAAAACTTGAATTTGGGCCTTCCACAAATTTTCAATTTTTTACATTTTTTCGGGCCAAAAATCACCATCGAGATTTTCCCAATTTTAAAAACCCCTCCAAAAACGATTTAATTTGGGGCAAACAGAAACCCGAAAAATATTTGGTTTTTTATCTTTCTTCACTCGATTTCGGTTAAAAAAAAGGGGTTTAACGAGCCCAAATACCTTAATCGAAATTTTTAATTTTCGATCGGGTGTTTTCTCTGCAGGGACTCCCCAGCGATTTCTAAATTTTTGTTTGAAATACGATTTTAGGGGCCCCGAATTACCCCGGGTTGAAATGGAGAGATAGCACGGGGGGGTCCCGGCCAAAACCCCAGAAAAACTGGAATTTTGGCCCCACTTTTCTTTTACATTTTTTCGACCCAAAAAACCCCCATCGAGTTTTCGATTCAAACCGCTCCAAATCGATTTGATTATGGTTTAACCCAGACCTGAAAAATATGGTTTTTATCTGCTTCACTCGATTTTGGGTTTAAAAAAAAAAGGGATCCCAAAAAAACAAGTACCCTTTAAAAGCAGGGTTTTTTAATTTTCGCATGGGGCTTTTTCTCGCAGGCCCCATCAGCGATGCTAAAAATTTTTTCCAAAAAACGATTCAGGGACCCCGAATTCCCGGGGAAAAGAAGTCTGGGCGTGCGGGTTTAACTGGCCCCGAAAAAGAGCCCAAAACTGAATTTGGACCCCTTCCCCCAAATTTTTAATTTTGAAAATTTTTTGACCAAAAATCCCAAACGAATTTTTTGAAATTTAAAACCCCTCCAAATCGATTTGATTTGGTGCTAACTAGACCTTTAAAAAAATGGGTTTTCATCGGCCCTTTACTCGATTTCGGTAAAAAAATGGGGATCAACGAGCAAGTACCTTTAATGCGGATTTTTAATTTTTTTTTTGCGCTTATCTCCGCAGGCACTTTAACAGCGAGTTTCTAATTTTTTTCGAAAACGTCTGCAGGCACTCATCAGCGATTTGTGCTAATTTTGTCGATAATCGAATTCAGGGGCCCGATTACCACCGGATTGCAGAATATAGACGATCATGCACGTGCCGGGATCAGTTCGGCACGGAAGGCGAAGCCCAAAAGCTGAATTTGGACCTTCAAGAAATTTTCAATTTTCACATTTTTTGAACCAAAAATCACCATCCAGAATTTCGATTCAACCTTAAACCGCTCCAAATCGATAGATTAGTGTTACTAGACCTGAAAAATATGGTTTTCATCTGCTTCACTCGATTTAGCTCAAAAAATGGGATCACAACGAGCAAGTACCTTAAATGGTCGGCATTTTCAATTTTCGCATGCGCTGTATGTCTGCAGGCACTCATCAGCGAGTGCTTAATTTTGTCGAAATAACGATTCAGGGGCCCCGAATTACCCCGGATTGCAGATGTAGAGATCATAGCACGTGCGGGATCATTCGGCACGAAAACGAGCCCAAAAGCTGAATTTGGACATGCTTGAAAATTTTTCAATTTTCACATTTTTTTTCGACCAAAAAATCACCATCGAGAATTTCGATTCAACGGCTCAAATTGATAGATTAGGTGTTAACTAGACCTGAAAAATATGGTTTCATCTGCTTCACTCGATTAGAAAAATGGGATCAACGAACAAGTACCTTAAATGCAGCATTTTCAAATTTTCGCCATGCGCTGTATCTTTGCAGGCACTCATCAGCGATGCTAATTTGTCGAAATACGATTCAGGGGCCGCCGAATTACCCGGATTGCAGATGTAGAGAATCAATGAACGTGCGGGATCAGTTCGGCACGAAAAGCGAGCCCAAAGCTGAAATTTGGAACTGCTTGAAATTTTCAGATTTTCACATTTTTCGACCAAAAATCACCCTCGAGAATTTCGATTCAACCAGACAAAACGATAGATTAGGTGTTAACTTGAATCTCTGAAAAATATGGTTTTCATTCTGCTTCACTCGATTTAGCTTCAAAAAATGGGATCAACGAAGCAAGTACCTTAAATGCAAGATCGGAAGAGCACGCTGTATCTCTGCAGGCAATCATCAGCGAGTGCTAATTTTGTCGAAATACGATTCAGGGGCCCGATTACCTCCGCGATTGCAGATGTTGAGATCATGCACGTGCGGGATCAGTTCGGCACGAAGGGAGCAAAGCTGAACTTTGACCTTCAAGAAATTTTTTCAATTTTTCTCACAATTTTTCGACCAAAAATCCAACCATGCGAAATTTCGATTCAACCGCTCCAAATTGATAGATTAGGTGTTAACTAGACCTGAAAAAATATGGTTTTCATCTGCTCCACTCGATTTAGCTCAAAAAAAATGGGATCAACGAGCAAGTACCTTAATGCAGCATTTCAATTTTCGCATGCGCTTGTTATCTCTGCAGGCAACTCTCAGCGAGGTGCTAAATTTTGTCGAAAATACGATTTCAGGGGGCCCCGATTACCCGGAATTGCAGATATAGAGATCAATGCACGTGCGGGATCAGTTCGGCGCAAAAAAAGCGAGCCCAAAGCTGAATTTGGACCTTCAATGAATTTTCAATTTTCACATTTTTTTCGACCAAAAATCACAATCGAGAATTTCGATTCCAACCGCTCCCAAATCGAATAGATTGAGGTGTTAACTAGACCTTGAAAAATAATGGTTTTTCAATCTGCCTTCAACTCGATTTCAGCTCAAAAAATGGGAATCAACGAGCAAGTAAACTAAATGCAGCACTTTTCAATTTTCGCATGCGCTGTATCTCTGCAGGCCCTCATCAGCGAGTGCTAATTTGTCGAAATACGATTCAACCCCGAATTACCCGGATTGCAGATGTAGAGATCATGCCTGTGCGGGATCAGTTCGGCAACGAAAGCGAGCCCAAAGCTGAATTTGCGACATGCTTGAAATTTTAATTTTCAATTTTTTTTTTCGACCAAAAAATACCATCGAGAATTTCGATTTCAACCCGCATTCCAAATCGTATAGATTAGGTGTTAACTGACCTGAAATATATGGTTTTCATCTGCTTCACTCGATATAGCTCAAAAAATGGGATCAACGAGCAAGTAACCTTAAATGCAACATTTTCAATTTTCGCATGCGCTGTATATCTCTGCAGGCACTCATCGGCGAGTGCTAATTTTGTCGAAATACGATTCAGGGGCCCCGAATTTTCACCCCGGATTGCATAGTAGAGATCATGCAACGTGCGGGATCAGTTCGCACGAAAGCGAGCCCAAACTGAATTTGGACCTTCAAGAAATTTTTTCAATTTTTACATTTTTTGTCGACCCAAAATCAACCATCGAGAATTTCGATCAACCGCTTCCAAATCGATAGATTTAGGTGTTAACTAACCTGAAAAATATGGTTTTCACTTGCTTCACTCGATTTAGGTCAAATAATCAAGAGCAAGTACCCCTAATGCAAGCATTTCAATTTCGCATGCGCTGTATCTCTGCATGCACTCAATCAGCGAGTGCTAATTTGTCGAAATACGAATTCAGGGGCCCCGAATTACCCCGGATTGCAGATGTAGAGATCATCACGTGCGGATCAGTTTTCGGCACGAAAACGAGCCCAAAGCTGATTTGGACATGCTTGAAATTTTTCAATTTTCACATTTTTTCGACAAAAAATCACCATCGGAATTTCGATTAAACCGCTCCAAATCGATAGATTAGGTGTTAACTAGACCGAAAATATGGTTTTCAATCTGCTTCACTCGATTAGCTTCAAAAAAATGGATCAACGAGCAAGTACCGTAAATGCAGCATTTTCTATTTTCGCATGCGCTGTATCTCTGCAGGCACTCATAATCAGCGAGTGCTAATTTGTCGAATAGCGATTAGGGCCCGAATTACCACGATTCAGGGACCCCGAATATGCACGTGCGGGATCAGTTCGGCACGAAAGCGAGGAGCCCAAAGCTGAATTTGGAACCTTAAGAAATTTTCAATTTTCACATTTTTCGAAGTACCAAAATCACCATGAGAATTTTCGATTCAACCGCTTCCAAATCGATAAGATTAGGTGTTAACTTAGACCTAAAAATATGGTTTTCATCTGCTTCACTCGATTTAGCTCAAAAATGGGATCAACGAGCAAGTACCTAAATGCAGCCATTTTCAATTTTCGCATGCGCTTGTATCTCTGCAGGCACTCATCAGCGAGTGCTAATTTTTGTCGAAATACGATTCAAGGGCGCCGAATTACCACCGGATTGCAGATGTACGAGATCATGCACGTGCGGGGATCAGTTCGGCAACGAAAGCGAGCCCAAAGCTGAATTGGACATGCTTGAAATTTCAATTTTGACATTTTTTTCGACCAAAAATCACCCATCGAGAATTTCGATTCAAACGCTCCAAATCGATAGATTAGGTGTTACTAGACCTTAAAAATATGGTTTTCACTGCTTCACTCGATTTAGCTCAAAAAATGGGATCAATCGAGCAAGTACTTAAATGCAGCATTTTCAATTTTCGCATGCGCTGTATCTCTGCAGGCACTCATCAGCGAGTGCTAATTTTGTCGAAAAACGATTCAGGGGCCCCGAAATTACCCCGGATTGCAGATGTAGAGACCGTGCACTTGCGGGATCAGTTCGGCACGAAGGCGAGCCCAAAGCTGAATTGGACATGCACCTGAAATTTTCAATTTTCACATTTTTTCGACAAAAATCACGCATCGAGAATTTCGATTCAAAAACCGCTCCAAATCGATAGATTAGTGTTAACTAGACCTGAAAAATATGGTTTTCATACTGCTTCACTCGATTTAGCTCAAAAAATGGGATCAACGAGAGTACCTTTAATGCAGCATTTTCAATTTTCGCATCGCTGTATCTCTGCAGGCACTCATCAGTGAGTGCTAATTTTGTCGAAATACGATCAAGGGCCCCGAATTACCCCCCCGGAATTGCCAGATGTAGAGATCATGCACTGCGGGATCAGTTCGGCACACGAAAAGCGAGCCCAAAAGCTGAATTTGGTCGAAAATTGTGAAATTGAAAATTTCAAGAAGGTCCAAATCAGCTTTGGGCTCGCTTTCGTGCCGAACTGATCCCGCACGTGCAATGATCTCTCAATCTCAATCCGGGGTAAATTCGGGTGCCCCTGAATGATATTCGACAAAAATTAGCCACTCCGCTGAATGAGTGGCCTGCAGAGATACAGCGCATGACGAAAAGATAGGTATAATAATGAGTGAGGCTGCAGCTATCGCTGTTTGATTAGCTGCGTCTATTTTCTCTGAGATAATCGTCACTCCCACCAAGATCAATACCGTGATAGTTAATTTTCAGGTCTGTTAAACACCTAATCTATCGATTTGGGGCGGTTGAATCGAAAATTTCGATGGTGATTTTTGGTCGAAAAATGTGAAAATTTGAAAATTTCAAGCATGTCCAACTTCACTTTTGGGCTTCGCCTTCGTGCCGAACTGTCCCGCACGTGCATGATCCTCTACATCTGGCATCCGGGTAATTCGGGCCCCTGAATCGTATTTCGACAAAATTTGCACTCGCTGAGAAGTGCCTGCAGAGATACAGCGCATGCGAAAATTGAAATGCTGCATTTAAGGTACTTGCTCGTTGATCCCATTTTTTGAGCGAAATCGAGTGAAGCAGATGAAAACCATATTTTTCAGGTCTAGTTAACACCTAATCTATCGATTTGGAGCGGTTGAATCGAAATTCTCGATGGTGATTTTTGGTCGAAAAAATGTGAAAATTGAAAATTTCAAGCATGTCCAAATTCAGCTTTGGTCTCGTTTTCGTGCCGACCTGATCCCGCACGTACATTATCTCTACATCTGCAACCCGGGGTAATTGGGCCCCTGAATCGTATGTTCGACAAAATTAGCACCTCGCTGATGAGTGGCTAGCAGAGATACACGCGATGCGGAAAATTGAAAATGCTTTTAGGGTACTTGCTCGTTGATCCCATTTTTTTGAGCTAAATCGAGTGAAGCAGGTGAAAAACCATATTTTTCAGGTTCTAGTTTAACACCTATCTATCGATTTGGAATTTAGAGCGGTTGAATCGAAAATTTCGATGGTATTTTTGTTCGAAAAAATGTGAAAATTTGAAAATTCTTGAGGTCGAATTCAGCTTGGGCTCGTTTTCGCGCCGAACTGATCCCGCACGCACTTGCATGATCTCTACATCTGCAATCCGGGGTAATTCGGGGTCCCTGAATCGTTTCGACAAAATTAGCACACGCTGATGAGTGGCTGCAGAGATACAGCGCATGCGAAAATTGAAAATGCTGCTTTTAAGGTACTTGCTCGTTGATCCATTTTTTGACCTAAATCGAGTAAGGCAGATGAAAACCATATTTTTTTCAGGTCTAGTTAACACCTAATTTATCGATTTGGAGCGGTTGAATCGAAAATTTCGCTGGTGATTTTTGGTCGAAAAATGTGAAATTGAAAATTTGTGGTAGGTCCAAAATCAGCTTTGGGCTCCGTTTTCGTGCCAAACTGATCCCGCACGTGCATATTCTCTACATCTGCAATCCGCGGTAATTCGGGTCCCTGAATCGTTTTTCGACAAAATTAGCACTCGCTGATGAATGCCTGCAGAGATACAGCGCATGCGAAAATTGAAATGCTTGCATTTAAGGTACTTGCTCGTGGTCCATTTTTTGAGCTAAATCGAGTGAAGCAGATGAAAACCAATTTTCAGGTCTAGTTAACACCTAATCTATCGATTTGAGCGGATGAATCGAAATTCTCGATGTGATTTTTGGTCGAAAAAAAATCAAAATTTGAACGCTTGAAGGTCCAATTCAGCTTTGGGCCGTTTTCGCGCCGAACTGATCCCGCACGGTTGCATGATCTCTACATCTGCAATCCGGGGTTATTCATTCGGGGTCCCTGAATCGTTTTCGACAAAATTAGGCACTCGACTGATTGAGTGCCTGCAGAAGATACAAGCGCATGCGAAAATTAAATGCTGCATTAACGGTAACTGCTCGTTGATCCCATTTTTTGATCTAAATCGAGTGAAGAAGATGAAAACCATATTTTTCAGGTCTAGTTAACACCTAATCTATGATTTGAGCGGTTGAATCGAATATCTCGATGGTGATTTTTGGTCGAAAAAATGTGAAAATTGAAAATTCCTTGAAGGTCCAAATTCAGCTTTGGGCTCGTTTTCGCGCCGAACTGATCCCGCACGTGCATCATCTCTACATCTGCAATCCGGGGTAATTCGGGGTCCCGAGCGTTTTCGACAAAATTAGCACTCGGTGATGAGTGCCTGCAGAGATACAGCGCTTGCGAAAATTGAAAATGCTGCATTTAAGGTACTTGCTCGTTGATTCCCATTTTTGAGCTAAATCGAGTTAAGCAGATGAAAACCATATTTTTCAGGTCTAGTTAAACACCTAATCTATCGATTTGGAGCGCTTGGAATGGAAATTCTCGATGGTGATTTTTGGTCGAAAAAATGTGAAATTGAAAATCCTTGAAGGTCCAAATTCAGTTTTGGGCTCGTTTTCGCGCAGAACTGATCCCGCACGTGCATGATCTTTACATCTGCAATCCGGGTAATTCGGGGTCCCTGATCGTATTTCGACAAAAATTAGCACTCGCTGATGAGTGCCTGCAGAGATCAGCGCATGCGAAAATTGAAAATTCAGCATTTAAGGTACTTGCTTTGATCCCATTTTTTGACCTAATCGAGTGAAGCAGATGAAACCATATTTTAGGTCTAGTTAACACCTATCTATCGATTTGGAGCGGTTGAATCCAAATTCTCGATGGTGATTTTGGTCGAAATTGAAAAAATTTGTGGTAGGTCCAAATTCAGCTATGTGCTCGTTTCGTGCCGAACTGATCCCGCACGTGCTTGATTCTCAACATCTGCAACCCGGGGTAATTCGGGGTCCCTGAATCGTTTTCGACAAAATTAGCACTCGCTGATCGAGTGCCTGCAAGAGATAAGCGCTGCGAAAATTGAAAAGCTGCATTTAACGGGTACTTGCTGTTGATCCCTTTTTTGAGCTAAATCGAGTGTAAAGCAGATGAAAACCATAATTTTTTCAGGTCTAGCTTAACACCTAATCTATCGATTTGGAGCGGTGAATCGAAATCTCGATGGTATTTTTGGTCGAAAACAATGTGAAAAATTGAAAAATTCCTTTGAAGGCCAAATTCAGCATTTGGGCCTCGTTTTCGCGCCAACTTGATCCCGCACGTGCATCATCTCTACATCTGCAACCGGGGTAATTCGGGTCCCTGAATCGTTTTTCGACAAAATTAGCACCGCTGATGAGTGCCTGCAGAGATACAAGCGCATGCGAAAATTGAAAATCCTGCATTTAAGGTACTTGCTCGTGATCCTTTTTTGAGCTAAATCGTGAAGCAGATGAAACCATATTTTTCAGGCTAGTTAACACCTAAATCTATCGATTTGGAAGCGGTCTGAATAGAAATTCTCGATGTGATTTTGGTCGAAAAATTGAAAATTGAAAATTCCTTGAAGGTCAAATTCAGCTTTGGCTCGTTTTCGCCCGAACTATCCGCACGTGCATGATTCTCTACATCTGCAATCGGGTAATCCGGGTCCCTGAATCGGTTTTCGACAAAATTAGCACTCGCTGATAGTGCCTGCAGAGATACAGCGCATGCGAAAAATTGAAAATGCTGCATTTAAGGTACTTGCTCGTTGATCCCATTTTTTGAGGTAAATCGAGTGAAGCAGATGAAAACCATATTTTTCAGGTCTAGTTAACACCTAATCTATCGATTTGGAGCGGTTGAATCGAAATTCTCGATGGTGATTTTTGGTCGAAAAAATGTGAAAATTGAAAATTTCTTGAAGGTCCAAATTCAGCTTTGGGCTCGTTTTCGCGCCGAACTGATCCCGCACGTGCATGATCTCTACTTCTGCAATCCGGGGTAATTCGGGGTCCCTGAATCGTATTTCGACAAATTAGCACTCGCTGATGAGTGCCTGCAGAGATACAGCGCATGCGAAAATTGAAAATGCTGCATTTAAGGTACTTGCTCGTTGATCCCATTTTTTGAGCTAAATCGAGTGAAGCAGATGAAAACCATATTTTTCAGGTCTAGTTAACACCTAATCTATCGATTTGGAGCGGTTGAATCGAAATTCTCGATGGTGATTTTTGGTCGAAAAAAATGTGAAAATTGAAAATTCTTGAAGGTCCAAATTCAGCTTTGG
>JAJKFJ010002303.1:0-16947 GCA_027382625.1 Tetmemena sp. SeJ-2015
AAAATATGAAAGAGCTTGCAATGGGAAATCAAATCACACTGTGTCCCTCACTAGTGCATTTTCAGCTTCGCAAACTCATCGACGCCACCGTTATGAATATTTTAAATGATCAAATCCACTCACTTATCGACTCAATCCCCTTGAAATTTGGGTTTTACTCGTACCTCAACACACTCTCTCCTGCAGGACAACAAGACTTTACGCGATTTCTTAAAGGGCTTAAGAGTTACAACAAAGAAATTTTGGGTTTTCAACTTTTTAAAGCAACTTGCTTCGACTACTACAGTATCTGACACGAGAACTAAAAGCCACATCTTATCTATGTTAAATCTTGAACTCAGTACTTAAAGCGTCTCGCGAATCTGGCTCAACTCATAATTCCCTACTTATAAAACGCCCTTGTAAAGTACAAATTACGCATTATCAAATTAAAATTTTTCATCGAATGGGAAACTTATCCAGAGATTTTGTCTACGAAAGGGGGGAGGTCACGAACGCTCCATCTAAACCCAAACAAATTCCATCTTATCCTAAGAAGGACCGGGTCCAGAGCCTTCTTAAAAGAAAAGGGAGCATTCATCAACGATATATTGCGGATCTATTTCATTCTACCCACTTGCGCTTTTGTTTTTGGGAGACTACCCCCTTTTCATCCAAACAAAAAAGGGACTCTAGTTCAGCAAGCTTCAACGGACAATTATTTCGCCAAAAAAAGCTCTGATGCATTCCTCGAAGGCGATCACAGGCAAGATCAGAGATGCCAATCAATTAGTTTACCCGCATAACGGAGATACTCGTGGGGCGTTGGACTTGTTCTATACTGGTTAGCTACACGTGAATGGTTGTACTCGGTTGAAGACGTCCGCAACTTCTGCACGTAGGAAAACCTCTGCAAGACATTAGCTTTGAATTCTCCATTCCTGAACCATTGCATGAACTCATGGGGAAGCTACTCGACATGGATGTGAAGAAGAGAATCGATCCATACAAGGCATTGCAAATGTAAATCTTTAAAGAGTATCGTAACTTCACTTGGCCCTAACTGCGCGATCAAGTTTCGCATGCTCTCGCGCCCATACTCAAATGAATGAATCTAATTGTAAGGTATCTATTATATAACAACTTTTATCAATTCAAATCTCTTCATCTTTCTATTCTCTCAATTAAGTGATAAGTCATTGAGTATTTAATAATCAAATTCAAAAATGAAACTTACACTTTACAATCAATATGGAAACAAGTGAGCGAGTATCGCTGCTCTCTCGTTAGCAGAATCATTTGCTTTTGTCTTACTCTGTGTAGATAAACAAAGAAAACCTCAAACGGAACTCACTTGGTTCACTAAACTTTGAATGGCCGCATCACAAAAACAGAAGTTGATATTTCAATCCCGAACAGGGTTGCCCCTCATTTCAGATCTTTCACTAATTGAATTTTTATCAGGTTGGACTATCAACGTTCAAGGTACGAATTTAAATTATTGATTTAATTACAGGAGTAGAGATAATGGAGTCAATGCAAAGTATGAGCTGCACAGCTTTGCAATGACATTGTCAACTAACTTGAGAGCTTCGCTCTTATATTCAACTTTCACAATCACCACACACTGATGGCACACTCCTTCGTTGCAGTGGAAGTTGATTCAACGGCATCATGGAAAACTTCTGCTACAGATGATTCAACTCAGCTATCCGCGATCAACACTTGGGTGCAAAGTTGCTTTGCTATTCTTGAGGATCAACTTCTCAGAAACTCACACAGTCTTCAAAGAAGAGACAGCTCAACTTGCTCAACTCGGAGCAAACTCTTCAGTTCTAAATCAAGATCATATGCTGATTGTATTATTGAAACACTTACCCACATCAACACTGTGTTGTGAAGTTGAGCTTCAACTTTGATCTTGCTTTCAAAGGCCCGTTCAAAAGCGATGACATGAACGGAATCATCTACGGTCATGAGCAAGCAGTCTCTCGTGTGTTGGGTATTCTCTCTGAACATGCTCAAACTAGTTTAACTCGTCGCAAGCAAAATCGCAGTCACTGATTGGATTCTCTATCCTGTGCACAGAGTTTGGGGGTGAGTTCTCCACTTACACAACGGAGAATGGTAAACTTATTTTCAGAGGAAGAACAACTTTGAACTCTCAAGGAGATGAACTCTCGTTCACGATTGGAGCTCTTCCTTATCTAAACAACTTGGAGGATAGATTTGAGAAGTCTTACTTCTGGTTCCACGAACCTTCACTTCACTCGCAAGTTATAAATGCAAAGTTGAGAGAGCACAAACTCCAACTTCAACATGAACCCGTTGAGTGTGAGATCCACTCGATCACTACAAGCATCTCACTCAGTATCTCAGAAGTGAGAAGGTCAAGTTTGTTCAGTTCAAGCTAAGTCAGAAGAGCCTCAACGCATTGCTGCTCAAGCATCCTGGAAGTACATACGACACTCTCATGAATGACTTCATATCCAAAGTGATTGAGAATGTGAAGGAGGAAGATCCACTACAGATAACTTTGAAGCCTACTGCTTGAATATCCTCTGCAATGAAATCATGAAAGAGTTCTGTTGCAACAAGAATAACGTGAGCATCAACGACACGTTGCCATCACTTCTCACAACGGTGAAAGTCTATCTTGGCTTTGATATGACAGTGAGGAAGGACTTCACAAACAACGGCGTTATCATTCAAGCATGTGGGCCTGACATTCAGATATTCTAACTGAATAAGATAGCTTCGCAAATGCTTGCAGTTCAACCTTATCTCAAGAGCGAGATCAAGGAAAGGAAGTTCATGTTTGCATTCACTGGAAGTCCTGATGATTGGAGAAGTACATTCACTATCAAGAGCAACGAGCTCCACTATGCTGTGATGGTCTCACCACTGAGAGATGATAAAATGCAACTTTTTTTCCCCAAAAAAAAAGGGGAAAAAAAAATTTTTCCCCTTTGGGGGGGTTTTTTTCCCCCAAAAATTTCCCCCCCTTTAAAACCAACCCCCCCCCAAAAAAAAACCCCCCCGGGGGGAAAAATTTTTTTTAAACCCAAAGGCCCCCCAAAAAATTTTTAAAAGGGGCCCCTTTTTTTTTTTTTTTTTCCCCCAAAAAGGGGAAAAAAAAATTTTTTTCCCCAAAAAATTTTTTTTCCCCAAAAAATTTTTAACCTCTTCCCCTTTACCCTTCCCCCCAAAAAATTTTTGAAAAAAAAATTTTCCCCAATTTTTTTTCCCTGGAAAAAAAAAATTTTTAAAACCCCCCCAAAAAAAAATTTTTTTGGGGGAAAAAAAACCAACCCCAAAAAAAAAATTTTGGGTGGGGTTTTGGGGGTTTTTAAAAAAAAAAAAAATTTTTAAAATTGGGGGGTTTTAAAATTTTTGGGGGTTTAAAAAAAAGGGAAAAAAAAAAAAAACCCCCCGGGGGAAAGGGCCCCAAAAAACCCAAAAAAAAATTTTTTTGGGTTTTTTTGGGGGGAAAAAAGGGGGGGGCCCCCCGTTTTTTTAAAGGTGGGGTTTTTTTTTTTGGGGGGGGAAAAAAAGGGTTTTAAAAAGGGGGGGTTTTTTTTTCCCCCCCCCTTTTCCCCCAAATTTTTCCTTCCCTTTTTAAAAAAAAAAAAACCCCCCTTTTCCCCCCCTTTTCCTTTTTTTAAAAAATTTTTAAAAAATTTTTTTGGGAAAAAGGGGGGGGCCCCCCCCCCCGGGGGGGGGGGCCCCCCCCTTCCCCCAAACCCCTTTTCCCCTTTTTGGGGAAAAAAAAAATTTTTGGCCCCCCCCTAAAAAAAAAAACCCCCAAAAAAAACCCCCCTTTTAAAACCCTTGGGTTTTAAAGAAAAGGGGGGTTTTTTTCCCCCAATTTTTCCTTTTTTCCCCTTTTTTTGGTTTTTAAATTTTTTTTTCAAAAAAAGGGGGGTTTTTTGGCACCTTTTTTTTTAAAAAAAATTTTAAAATTTTTTTTTGGGGGGGTTTGGGGGGGGGTTTGGGGGTTTAAATTTGGCCCCTTAAAACCCCAAAAAAAAAAAAAAAAATTTTTTTTTTCCCAAAAAAAAAAGGAAGGGTTTTTTTTTAAAAAAAAAGGGGGAAAATTAAAATTTTTTTTAAAAAAAAACCCCCCGGCAAAAAAAGGGGGGGGGGGGGGTTAGTTTTTTTCCCAAATTTAAAAAAAACCCAAAGGGGGGTTTTTTTTTTCCTTTAAAAATTTTTTAAAAAAATTTTTTTAAAAGGGCCCAAAAAAATTTTGGGGCCCCCCCAAAAAAAAAGTTTAAAAAAGGGCCCCAAAAGGGGTTTTTTTAAAAAAAAAAAAGGGGGGTTTTAAAGGGGGTTTTTAAAAAACCCCAAAAAAAAAAAAAGGAAAAATTTTTTCCCCCCTTTTTAAAACCTTTTTTGGTTTTTGAAAAAAATTTGTTTAAAGGAAAAGGGGAGCCCCCAAAAAAAACCCAAAAAAGTTTTTAAACTTTTTTTTAAAATTTTTTTAAAATTTAAAAAAAAAAAAAAACCCCCCCCCCCAAAAAAAAAAAGGGGAAAATTTGGGAAATTTTTAAAACCAAAAATTAAAAAAAAAATTTGGGGGGAAAAAAAAAATTTTTTTTTCCCCTTTAAAGGGGGGGGGTTTTTCCCCAATTTTAAAAAAATTTTTTTAAAAAAAAATTTCCAAAATTTTCCCCTTTCCCAAGGGAAAGGGAAATTCCCTTTTCCCCCCCTTTTTGCCCCAAACCCCCTTTAAAAGGGTTTAATTTAATTTTTGGGGAAAAAGCGCCCAAATTTAAAAAAAAAAAGGGGTTTTAAAAGTTAAAAAAGGGGGCCCTTTTCCCCAAACTTTTTTTAAAAAAAAAAACCCCTTGGGGAAAATTTTTCCCCCCCAAACGGGCCCCCCCCCTTCCCCCTTTAATTTGGGGGGGTTTTTTTTAAACCTTAAATTTTTTTGGGGGGGCCCCAACCCCTTTGATTAAAATTTTTTTTAAAAAAATAAAAGGGGCCGGGGTTTTTTTAAAAAAGGGGGTTTTTTTTTTTTTAAAAAAAATTTTAAGGGGGAAATTTCTTTGGGGAAAAAGGGGAAAAAAAGGCCTTTTTTTTAAAGGGGGGGGAAAAAAAAAATTTTTTTGGGGGAAAAAAAACCCCTTTTTTTTGGGGGTTTTTAAAAAAAAAATTTGGGGGGGGAAAAATTTTCCCCCCCTTTTTTTCCGGGGTTTAAAGGTTAAATTTTAAAAAATTAAAAAGGGGCCCCTTTGGGAAAAAAATTTTCCCCTTTTTTCCCAAAAAATTTGGGATTTTATTTTTGGGGGTTTCTTAAAAAAAAATTTTTAAAGTTTTTGGAAGAACTTCGCATAGTTGCTTGGTTGCTGGAACTGATTCTAACTCGAGACTAGTTCACGTTGCTGTTGTCATTTACGAAGTAGTCCCACCTCTACTATTACTATCGCTGATCTTAAACTTGCTACTGATATGGTTGAGCATAGTTAAACTGTTGCTGCTACTTCATTCGCGATGGAGCAAACTTCTGTTGTGATTGATTGGAAACTGACTTTGAATCGGGTCTTAACCCCCGTTGCTACTCTGTGCCAAATGCTGTTGCAAAAATTGTTGCATCTCGTTAGGAATCTAACGGGGATCAAGTTCTTCGTTCTATCTCGCTCCGTCAGAGTTAGGCACAGTATTCTAAGTTGGGTATGCTCCAGAGTTAGGAGGTTGATCATTTCGTTGGAGACTCGCGTCTTCATACTCTCGTTGACTTTGATTAGCAGCATCATGTTCTCCTCCGTTGTCAGTCTACAAGAAATTTTAACCAACTTAGAACTCGTTGAGTGATACTCAATGAAACGAAGATTGCTTACCGATTTCATTGCATGATCCTAACGACCCATTGCTCGCATTCGATCTGCTTCAGTCTTGAACTCTTCACCTGATTCATAACCCAATCCAGGATTGATCAGCTCCCTCTTCATCAACAACGTCTTAAGTTGCTTCCAAGAATTGAGACATTTACTCTTTGAAGCAAAGTTACCTTGACTATCGTAGAAGTTGCCCTGTGAGTCTCCAACGTATGAGTGAGTTATATTTTAGCCAACGGTGTGAATCTCTCTTGGCAAATTTAAATTGTTTAGGGGTTTAACTTAGCTTTCTAACTAAGCCAACCTTCTTCTCTTCGTTGCAGTCTACGACTGATCAGTTGCTTACTCGATTTCAAGTTGAGAAGTTATAACTTTCTAAGGAGGAAGTGGAGTCTAGAGTGCGGGGTAGCCAGGCATAGTTCCAACTGAGTACTCAGTTATCTCACCTTCCTCGATTTCTTAGTCATGAGGTGGCCCGTTGAGCAAGGTCGAAGTTTACCCTGGATCCATCTCGTTGAAGTTCTATTACTAACTGAGTGCGTTTGTGGTGTGGTCACCGTATCCAGAATTCTTTCCCTGAAGCAAATGTGTGAGAGAGGAGTGAAGCACTTACTCTAATGATTGACTTGCGTTTGAGACTACTCAAACTTGAATTGGGACTTTGCATATTCGTTGCCTTGCTTAAGTCCAAGCTTTGCATCAACGCTTGACTCTCGTTCATGTTGCTGGATTCGTTCTGCAGTGACTCGTTCATCTTTACTTAGTTATTTAATATATAATTACATTAATTGAATATCAGCGAAGATATGAAGCAACTGTGTTTGTTTGAAATTTTATGCAAGAACTGAAGCTCTCCGGAGAGAATGCTTCTTCACTATTCAACTTCATCTTATCATTCTAAATTCAACCATTACACTAACGAGGTATTGGTGCACTCACTGAGAAGATGCTGACGAGTTTCATTCCTTGAATGAGATCTTCGTCGCGCTCTCATTGCTTTCGCTCTAACTTCTGCGCTCTCTGCACTCGTCTCCTCTCTTTCACTTCTCTCCACTCTCTATTGAATTATCCCACTGCTCTCTCATTTCGGAGGCGAGTGTTCCTGTCAGCGGAGTTCTCACTGATGATGCTGCGCAATCCCCGTTGTAATGAGTTCACTGCAACGGCGCTTTGATTCAGCGAGAGTGAAGCTTCCTTAACGGGAGAGATTCTCTTAGGAGTAGCAAAAGTTTGAACTGTATCCACTGCGCCTTGCCGCGCTTTCGATTTGAGTTCTATAACTTTGAAGAGAGAAGAATCATACCCTCGATGTGAGAGCGCTCCCACGCTCGCTGCTTACTTAGAATGCGTGCAGAGCTTCGTGTTGGTTGATATTACTTCAGTGGAGATTCGGGCCGACATCTTCTTCTATAGCAGGAGTGAGAGAAGCGCGCATTCTTAGTTTTGTAACTCTTCTCGCATCTCGAACATTTGAAATCGAGAACAAGGTTTCTGTATTCAACCATGGTCATGCCATCGTGTTCATCAAGTAGATGACTCCTGAAGTTCCTGCTCTTCACTTCTGCTTCGCAATCATCAACTTGGCATACCTTTACAACCTTGCGCAAGTCTTTGTATCGCAAGCGCTGCTTTGCAAACCTGCTGCGCCTCTTCATATTTGATTCAAATTTAATATTACAATTGAGTGATTCAAATTCAAATATGGCCCAACAAGCCAACGCAGATCATTGCAAGTGAGGACAGCTCACCCCGTTACGCTGGCATCGTCTCACACGGAGTGATAGTGATTAGTTTAACATTGATTATCGTTGTATTGAGTGATAGTATGAATGAGTTGAATGAGTGAGGGCCATTGAAATTTTGAGTCAACATCTTAAGATGGAAGAAATCAGGCGTCTGTGTTGGAAGGGGGGAACCCTCGCTCACGGCTCGGACGACGCCACACACCACGACATGAGCACTCTCACTCTTCTCCACATAGCCACAACATACCAAGTAGTTAGATACACGATAGAGAGTGATAGTATAGCATGAGTGAGAGGGGACAAAGAGTGACGATGAATTGCTCATGTTTCGTTCACATTTGTCATGATGGAAGAAATCAGGCTTCTGTGTCGACGGGGTGTTGGGGGACAATCATGATCTCCGATCCACAACGAAGTAACACAACTCCATCTCTCACTCATCTGCAACTATCGCAACCACTGCACACTATCACACACTCATACACTACACTCAATGAGCAAGTATACTCGTTAGTCCTCACTCTGCAGCCATTCACACACACATATTTCAAATTTCGTAACGGAGATCCTTGTGTATCTTAACTGTATCCACTTACGTAACGAGAAACTGCTGTTACTATTTCACTCGATTGTCCTTCACATTCACTCATCATTATCACATCCTCATTCACACTCTGTCACTCATTCACTCCATCTCATTCACTCTACTACTCATTCTGATTCAGATCATACACATACACCATACACCCTATTTGTATTTAGCTAGATTTAGATTTAGTTTTGCTGAGGACTCCCTTTTTGGTTTAAACCGGAAAAGGGAGTCCTCAGCAAAACTAAATCTAAATCTAGCTAAATACAAATAGGGTGTATGGTGTATGTGTATGATCTGAATCAGAATGAGTAGTAGAGTGAATGAGATGGAGTGAATGAGTGACAGAGTGTGAATGAGGATGTGATAATGATGAGTGAATGTGAAGGACAATCGAGTGAAATAGTAACAGCAGTTTCTCGTTACGTAAGTGGATACAGTTAAGATACACAAGGATCTCCGTTACGAAATTTGAAATATGTGTGTGTGAATGGCTGCAGAGTGAGGACTAACGAGTATACTTGCTCATTGAGTGTAGTGTATGAGTGTGTGATAGTGTGCAGTGGTTGCGATAGTTGCAGATGAGTGAGAGATGGAGTTGTGTTACTTCGTTGTGGATCGGAGATCATGATTGTCCCCCAACACCCCGTCGACACAGAAGCCTGATTTCTTCCATCATGACAAATGTGAACGAAACATGAGCAATTCATCGTCACTCTTTGTCCCCTCTCACTCATGCTATACTATCACTCTCTATCGTGTATCTAACTACTTGGTATGTTGTGGCTATGTGGAGAAGAGTGAGAGTGCTCATGTCGTGGTGTGTGGCGTCGTCCGAGCCGTGAGCGAGGGTTCCCCCCTTCCAACACAGACGCCTGATTTCTTCCATCTTAAGATGTTGACTCAAAATTTCAATGGCCCTCACTCATTCAACTCATTCATACTATCACTCAATACAACGATAATCAATGTTTAAAATAATCACTATCACTCCGTGTGAGACGATGCCAGCGTAACGGGGTGAGCTGTCCTCACTTGCAATGATCTGCGTTGGCTTGTTGGGCCATATTTGAATTTGAATCACTCAATTGTAATATTAAATTTGAATCAAATATGAAGAGGCGCAGCAGGTTTGCAAAGCAGCGCTTGCGATACAAAGACTTGCGCAAGGTTGTAAAGGTATGCCAAGTTGATGATTGCGAAGCAGAAGTGAAGAGCAGGAACTTCAGGAGTCATCTACTTGATGAACACGATGGCATGACCATGGTTGAATACAGAAACCTTGTTCTCGATTTCAAATGTTCGAGATGCGAGAAGAGTTACAAAACTAAGAATGCGCGCTTCTCTCACTCCTGCTATAGAAGAAGATGTCGGCCCGAATCTCCACTGAAGTAATATCAACCAACACGAAGCTCTGCACGCATTCTAAGTAAGCAGCGAGCGTGGGAGCGCTCTCACATCGAGGGTATGATTCTTCTCTCTTCAAAGTTATAGAACTCAAATCGAAAGCGCGGCAAGGCGCAGTGGATACAGTTCAAACTTTTGCTACTCCTAAGAGAATCTCTCCCGTTAAGGAAGCTTCACTCTCGCTGAATCAAAGCGCCGTTGCAGTGAACTCATTACAACGGGGATTGCGCAGCATCATCAGTGAGAACTCCGCTGACAGGAACACTCGCCTCCGAAATGAGAGAGCAGTGGGATAATTCAATAGAGAGTGGAGAGAAGTGAAAGAGAGGAGACGAGTGCAGAGAGCGCAGAAGTTAGAGCGAAAGCAATGAGAGCGCGACGAAGATCTCATTCAAGGAATGAAACTCGTCAGCATCTTCTCAGTGAGTGCACCAATACCTCGTTAGTGTAATGGTTGAATTTAGAATGATAAGATGAAGTTGAATAGTGAAGAAGCATTCTCTCCGGAGAGCTTCAGTTCTTGCATAAAATTTCAAACAAACACAGTTGCTTCATATCTTCGCTGATATTCAATTAATGTAATTACATATTAAATAACTAAGTAAAGATGAACGAGTCACTGCAGAACGAATCCAGCAACATGAACGAGAGTCAAGCGTTGATGCAAAGCTTGGACTTAAGCAAGGCAACGAATATGCAAAGTCCCAATTCAAGTTTGAGTAGTCTCAAACGCAAGTCAATCATTAGAGTAAGTGCTTCACTCCTCTCTCACACATTTGCTTCAGGGAAAGAATTCTGGATACGGTGACCACACCACAAACGCACTCAGTTAGTAATAGAACTTCAACGAGATGGATCCAGGGTAAACTTCGACCTTGCTCAACGGGCCACCTCATGACTAAGAAATCGAGGAAGGTGAGATAACTGAGTACTCAGTTGGAACTATGCCTGGCTACTCCGCACTCTAGACTCCACTTCCTCCTTAGAAAGTTATAACTTCTCAACTTGAAATCGAGTAAGCAACTGATCAGTCGTAGACTGCAACGAAGAGAAGAAGGTTGGCTTAGTTAGAAAGCTAAGTTGATAACGGAGAGAGCAACGGTGAACACAACTTCACAGATAACTAAACAACTATGCCAAGAGAGATTCACACCGTTGGCTAAAATATAACTCACTCATACGTTGGAGACTCACAGGGCAACTTCTACGATAGTCAAGGTAACTTTGCTTCAAAGAGTAAATGTCTCAATTCTTGGAAGCAACTTAAGACGTTGTTGATGAAGAGGGAGCTGATCAATCCTGGATTCGGTTATGAATCAGGTGAAGAGTTCAAGACTGAAGCAGATCGAATGCGAGCAATGGGGTTTGGATCATGCAATGAAATCGGTAAGCAATCTTCGTTTCATTGAGTATCACTCAACGAGTTCTAAGTTGGTTGAAATTTCTTGTAGACTGACAACGGAGGAGAACATGATGCTGCTAATCAAAGTCAACGAGAGTATGAAGACGCGAGTCTCCAACGTAATGATCAACCTCCTAACTCTAGAGCATACCCAACTTAGAATACTGTGCCTAACTCTGACGGAGCGAGATAGAACGAAGAACTTGATCCCCGTTAGATTCCTAACGAGATGCAACAATTATTGCAACAGCATTTGGCACAGAGTAGCAACGGGGGTTAAGACCAGATTCAAAGTCAGTTTCTCAATCAATCACAACAGAAGTTTGCTCCATCGCGAATGAAGTAGCAGCAACAGTTTAACTATGCTCAACCATATCAGTAGCAAGTTTAAGATCAGCGATAGTAATAGTAGAGGTGGGACTACTTCGTAAATGACAACAGCAACGTGAACTAGTCTCGTAGTTAGAATCAGTTCCAGCAACCAAGCAACTATGCGAATCGTTACTCTCAACCCAACTTCAATAACGCAAGTTCCTCGTTCAAGCAAGCTACTTGGAATAACTAAGCGAATCACCAAAGTTATCTGCGTGAGGTAACGCAGCAAGATAGGCGTGAGTTCTTTAAACCAATCGCGGAATAGTTCGCTTCCACAAATTTCCCCAGACTTGGTTTAAAAATCAAGTTTATAGCTCGGTGGAGATTCCAAACGTTAAAGGGAAAATTCGATTTAATTTGGGTTAAAACTTCCTAACCCTTTTTTAAAATTCAAATCCAGTAGTTCACGGCTTTTTAAACAAGTAATCAATTTCAAACGCTACTTAAAATTCCCACTGATAAGGGGACTTTGAAATGTTTGCACCCTTTGCAAGGACAAACCTTTTAAAAACAGAACTCAAGGATTTTTCCAAACGGTTTAATAATTTTTAACTGTTTGGAATCTAAAATTTAAACCGTTCCTGTTTCCTTAAAGTTAAGGCCCGATTTTAAACCCCAATTTGGGGGTTGAACTCAAACCCTTTCCTACTCCGTTCTTTTTTGGCCTCAGCTCCTGTTTTCATTAAAAAAACCCTTTAACCAAATTGAATGTTTGGGGAACCCAAGGGAAAGAAATTCTTAACCCCTTTCAGCAACCTTAACCCCAGCTGCACAAGTTAGTTTGAATTTAGACAAAAGGAATCCAGGGGGTTAACTCCCCCCTTTCCAAGCAATTCCCAAAATTGGAAAATCTTTTTAAGAAAGTTCCTTAAAATTGAGAAATTCCCCTGAGAACGAAGGAGAATTTTTCCCAAAGGGGGTTTTCCTTCATAGGTTTTTTACTTGGTTGGTTATTTTTCCTTTTCAACTTTGGGCCAATAACCAATTTTCCTTCCCTTACAAGAATGACAGTTGACCTTTTTTGAGAAGATCTTTTTTTCAGGTCGGGGAAGGAAGGTTAAGAGATTATTATCTCACCTTCCCCATTTTTTACTAGGGGCCCACTCAAGAATAATTTTTAAGTTTTAAAGATGGTTTTTTGGGGGGTTTCCCGATCCAAAAAACTTTCCCTAACAAATTTTAAAAGGGGGATGAAGCATTACTCTAATATTGACCGTTTAAATATCAAAGAATTTCCTTTTAATTTGGGTTTTTTTCTTAAGTAAGTTTATCCGTTTATTTGTTCATGGGTTTTGGATTGGGGTTTTCCCCGTGAGGCCAAAAATTTCTTAGAAATATTAAACCCTTAAAAACGCGAAGGGGAAAGAAGAATGGCGTTTTAAATTTTTGGAAGAATTTAAAATCTCCGGGGAGAAAAGGGTTTTTCACATTTAACTTTCAATTTAAATTCAACCCTTACCTAACTTTGGTTTCACTCAGAGAAAAGGGGAGATTTATTCCTTAAGAGGGCCGGTTTGCGCTCCTTGCCGGGGCCAACCTTTTGCGTTCCGATTTTCTCCCCTTTTATTTTATTTCATTGGAAACCCAAAGCTTCCACGGGGGAGTGCCGAACAGCTACTTATATGTCGAAGTTTTGGTTAATGAAAAGGGCCGAACAGAGTGGAAACTTTCCCCTTTTTTTTGGGGGAAAATTCTCTTGGAGTTGGTTTGGAATTAAAACCAAAGCGCCTTCCCCTTTGATTTTGGGTTTTAAATTTAAAAAGAAAACTCCCTCAGTGAGACCTTCCCCCCTTTGCTGGACCCTTAGGAATTTGGGGTTCGGTTGGGAATTTTTCAAAAAAGTTCCCAACTTTTTTTAGAGGGTGGGGAACCCAACTTAAAGGGAACCCCCCCCAACTTTTAAACAGCAATTTCCCGTTTCCAACCATTCATGCCCCGGGCATCGTTGGTTTTTTCCCGAAGTTTCTCTTCAATTTTCTTCCAAAAATTTTTAACGGGAATACCCTTTACCCTTCCAAATTTTGTTGCAAAGGTTTTTTGAAAACCTGGTGGTCTTTTTTGGGGGCAAATTTTTTAAATTAGGTTTAAATTTAAAACCCCCAAAAACCCCCAAAACCCCAAAACCCAAAACCCCTTTTGGAGAAGGGGGAAAAGGGTTGTTTTAAATTTTTATTTGTTTTTGGGGAAGAGAAAATTTAAAGGGGGGCCAGAAATTTTATTTAAAACTTTGTTGGAAGAAATGGGGTTGGGTTGGAAAACCCCCCAACGAGACAAAGCTGAATTATTTTAAAGACAAATACCTTTTGCCCAAGAAATATATTTACAAGGGAGGGAAAAATTCTTTAATTCTCATGTTTTTTAAATTTTTAAAAGATGGAAAAAATAGGTTCGGTGAGGGGGGGTTACAACATTCTTGATACCGAAGTTAAACAACCCCCTTTACCTTGTTGCAAACCCCGAATATAAATCAAAAACTTCAAGAGGAACTGGTTTTTATCTCAGATTCCCCCTATTTCAAAATTTCGTGGGAGACCATCAAAACCCCTTTGTGGAAAAACGTTCTTTTATGAATTTTCCCTTCCTTTCCCAAACATTAACTTCCCATTAATTTTCAAACCCTTAAATTTCCTTTCCTTATCTCCTCTTTGGGTTAAAATTAACTCAACCCTTTTAACCCCATTTTATTTCAGTTTTGAAAATTTGTTTTTAGGCCCAAAAATTTAAAGGTTTTAAGCCCGGGGGAAATCCTTCCCTAAAATTCTACAAAACCCAAATAGGGGTTTAGTTTGAGAATGAAAGGAAAGGGGTGGTTGGGGTGTAGTTACGGGGTTTAAAGGAATTTTATGATTTAAGGCAAGAGGAAAAATTAAAGCAGTTTCCGTTACGTAAATGGATCTTTCCCTCCTTCAAATTTAAAAATTTGGTTGAAGGCTTCAAGGGGGTCGATTACTTCCAGGGGTGTTGAGAGTGGTTGGGCTTTCGATTTGTTGAATGAAAAATTGTTTACTTCTTTTGGGGTCGGGGTAAAGTTGTAAAGTGAACCGAAACCGATTTTTTCCCCATCAAAGGGCATGGAATTTGGATTTTTTTCCCCCCCTCTCAACTTTTCCATTTATTAAACTTGGATGGTGGGTTGTGGAAAGAAATAAAATTCTCAAATTTTTTTCCTCCAAAGGTTTTTAAAAGGAAAAGGGCCCCCCCAACCGGAAAGGATTTTTTCCTCTTAAAAGTTTCAAAATTTTCCCCCCCTCTTAAAAAAAATTTACCATTTTCCGTTTTAAGTTAAACTAACCCCCAACTCCTGTGGCACCCGGAATGAGGTTCCCAATTCAATGACTGCGTTTTGTTGGGGGAATTTTAAGTTTACTAAGTTTTAAATTTTTTCAAAAGAAACCCAACACAAAGAGCGCTTGCTCAAAAAAACCCCAAGGTTTTAAATTCCGTTATGTTCAACGGTTTGGGGGAACCGGGTTTTTTGAAACAAGATCAAAGGGTTTAATCAAAAATTTTTTCCAACAAATGTTGAGTGGGAAGGTTTCCCAAAATAAAATCCGGGTTTTATCCTTTTTTAGAAGAAGAGGGGGCTCCCCGAAAAATTTAACCCAAAGGAAACTTCCCATTTTTGAAGACCGGGGGGGAGGTTTCCTGAGGGTATGATTTTTCCCCTTAAAAAATAGCCCAAAGAAACCGGGGAACCCAAATGGATCGCAAATTTTTTATTGGGAAACTCTGTTAAAAGGGAAATTTTCCTGAAAAAGGGCCCTTGAATAACTTCCCCTTCAACGGGGATTTTGGGGCCCTCATGTGGTGTGAAGGTTGTGAAAACGTTGGGAAATTTAAAAAAAGGAAGGGAAAGCTCCCAAAATTAGGGAAAAAATGGAAGGGGAAAGCCTTGGTGAAAAAGCGATCTTTCATTTACCCAATTTTCCCCTTTTTTGGTTAATTTAAAATAAATAATTTAAATTGGAACCTTGGGGAACCGTTTTTATAAAATTTCCAACACTTTTTATAAATTTTAATGAATTTAAATTAAAAAACTGAAAATGAAGGAGCAAAAAATTTTTGCAAATTTAAAATCAACTTTTAAAATTGGGTTGGGAAGAAAAGCGGCCAAATTTAAAATTTTAGTACCAAACGCAAGTAATTCCTTGGGAAGTGTTATTTTCCCCTTTTTTCAAAAACAATACCCCACCAAAAGCACCCTTTGAAAGAACTTCAACGAGAGGGGCCCGGGAAACTTTGCCCTTGTTTCCCCCCCTATTGAAAAGAAAGGGGGTAAAGTTTCATTTTTTAATTTGGATTATTAAATTCCCCCAAAATAAATTTCAAATTAAAAGAGAAAAATGAAAGATGAAGAAAAAAGGGAATTGGATTTAAAAATTGTTATAAAAGAAACCTTAAAAAATTAAAATTCAAACAATATGGGGGCCGAGAGCCCCCTTGGGGAAAATTAATCCCAAGTTGGGCCAAGGGAATTTACGATACTCTTTTTAAAGATTTTCCAATTTTGGGGAATTGCCTTGTTATGGGGGGTCGAAACCCCTTTTTTAAATCCCGGGGAAAAGTTCCCCAAGAGTTTAAAAGGGGAATGGGGGTTTTTGGGAAAGGAAGAAATTTTAAAACAATTTCTTTCAGAGGTTTTTCCCCAAAAGGGGCAAAATTGGGAAGTTTCCCGAGACAACCCCAAAGGAGGAAACCCGATTGGAACAAAATCCCAAAGAGAGTATTGGAGCGGTTTCCAACGATTTATTAATTTTTTCTTTTGGAGGAAAACCCAAACTTTGAATCGTGCCTTTAAATTGAGGGCGAATGAACCCCAAGGGGAACTTTACCCGTTGGGGTTCCCCGGGTGAAAAAACTATTGGCCCCATTTGGGACGGGGCCGGGGTTGACCCTTCAAAGGAAATTTAAACAATCACCGAAATTTTTCCCTCGCGAAGAATTGGCCCGTTTAACTTGCTCAACCTAAGTCCTTTTTGTCGGATGAAAGGAGGTATCTTCCCAAATACAAAAAGGGAAGTGGCGCTGAATTGAAAGTTCCAAACCGCAATATAAACATTCAACCCCCCTTCTCCTTCCCCTTCAAGAAGCCTTGGAAAAAACCCCCCGTTTCTTAGGTAAGAGGAACGTTTTTTAAAATGCGGAAAACGCTTCCACCTTCCCCCCCTTTTGTTTAAAAAAGGGTCTCTGGAGGTAAAGTTAAACCATTCGGGTGGGAAAATTTTTCAATTTTTATAATTGCGGAATTTGTAACTTTAACAAGGGCCCCCTTCCTTTTAATAAAGGGGTTAGAAGTTGGGACAGTTTGCAACGACGCCTTTTAAAACGATTTAAGATTCTTAAGGGGTAATTCCAATAGATGTGGGTTTAAAATTCCTGTTCCTTAAAGTCAAGCAATTCCCCTTAAAATGTTTAACCAAAAAATATTTCCCCTCCTTTTGTCTCAAACCTTGAAGATAAATCCCTTTAAGGTTTTTTGGTCCGGCAAGGAAAAGAAAAAAATTGTTGGGTAAAAGAATTCAAACCCCCAACTTTCCCAAAGGGGAGGAGTTGGGGAAAAGGAAATGGATTTTTTCAATTAAACCCCTTTAAACAAATTTGGCTCAGAAA
>JAJKFJ010002304.1:0-13718 GCA_027382625.1 Tetmemena sp. SeJ-2015
CGGGGGTTGAATCGAAATTCCGATGGGGATTTTGGTCGAAAAAAAAGTGAAAATTGAAAATTTTTTGAAGTCCAAATCAGCTTTGGGCTCGTTTTCGGGCCGAACTGTCCCGCACGTGCAGATCTCACATCTGAACCGGGGTAATTCGGGGGCCCCAATCGTATTTCGACAAAATTGCACTCGCTGATGAGTGCCTGCAGAGATACAGCGCATGCGAAAAATTTGAAAATGCTGCATTTTAAGGTACTTGCTCGTTGTTCCCATTTTTTGAGCTAATTCGAGTGAAGCAGATGAAAACTGATATTTTTCAGGTCTAGTTACCACATCTTTCGATTTGGAGCGGTTGAATCAAATTCTCGATGGTGATTTTTGGTCCGAAAAATGTGAAAATTGAAAATTTCTTTAAGCTCCAAAGCTGCAGCTTTGGGCTCGTTTTCGTGCCGAACTGATCCCGCAAGTGCATGATCTCTACATCTGCAACCCGGGTAATTCGGGGTCCCTGTATATCGTATTTCGAAAAATTAGCACTCGCTGATTGAGTGCCTGCAGAGATAACGGACGTGTGCTCTTCCGATCTCTGCATTTAAGGTACTTGCTGGTTGATCCCATTTTTTGAGCAAAATCGAGTGAAGCAGATGAAAACCATATTTTCAGGTCTAGTTAACACCTAAATCTATCGATTTGGAGCGGTTGAATCGAAATTCTCGATGGTGGTTTTTGGTCGAAAAAAGTGAAAATTGAAAATTTCTTTAAGCTCCAAATTCAGCTTTGGGCTCGTTTTCGTGGCGAACTGATCCGCGTGCATCATCTCTACATCTGCACCCGGGGTAATTCGGGGTCCTGAATCGTATTTCGACAAAATTGCACTCGCTGATGAGTGCCTGTAGAGATATACAGCGCGTGCGAAAATTGAAAATGCTGCATTTAAGGTACTTGCTCGGTTGATCCCTATTTTTTTGAGGTAAATCGATGTGCGCAGATTTTGAAACGCATAATTTTTCAGGTTAGTTAAACACCTAATCTAAATCGATTTGGAGCGTTTTGAATGCGAAATTCTCGATGGTGATTTTGGTCGAAAAATGTGAAAATTGAAAAATTTCTTGAAGCTCCAAAGCTGCAGCTTTGGGCTCGTTTTCGTGCCGAACTGATCCCGCACGTGGCATGATCTCCTACATCTGCAACCGGGGTAAATTCGGGTCCCTGAATCGTATTTCGACAAAATTGCACTCGCTGATGAGTGCCTGCAGAGATACAGCGCGTGCGAAAAATTGAAATGCTGCATTTAAGGTACTCCGTTCGTTGATCCCATTTTTTGAGGTAAATCGAGTGAAGCAGATGAAAACATATTTTTCAGGTCTAGTAACACCTAATCCATCGATTTGGAGCGGTTGAATCGAAAATTCTCGATGGTGATTTTGGTCGAAAAAATGTGAAATTGGAAAATTCTTGAAGGTCCAATTCAGCTTTGGGCTCGTTTTCGCCCCGAACTGATCCCGCACGTGCAGATCTCTCATCTGCAACGGGGTAAATTCGGGGTCCTGAATCGTATGTTCGACAAAATTAGCACTCGCTGCTGGTGCCTGCAGAGATACAGCGCGTGCGAAAATTGAAAATGCTGCATTTAAGGTATTTGCTCGTTGATCCCATTTTTTTTGACGGTAATCGAGTGAAGCAGATGAAAACATATTTTCCAGGTCTAGTTAACACCTAATCTATCGATTTGGAGCGTTGAATCGAAATTCTCGATGGGTGATTTTTGGTCGAAAAAATGTGAAAATTGAAAATTTCTTGAAGCTCCAAAGCTGCAGCTTTTGGGCTCGTTTTCGTGCCGTACTGATCCCGCACGTGGCAAGTGATCCTACATCTGCAACCCGGGGTAATTCGGGTCCCTGAATCGAATTTCGACAAAATTAGCACTGGCTGATGAGTGCCTGCAGAGTACAGCGCGTGCCGAAAATTGAAAAATGCTGCATTTAAGGTACTTGCTCGTTGATCCCATTTTTGAGGTAAATCGAGTGAAGCAGAATGAAAACCATATTTTTTTCAGGTCTAGTTAACACCTATTCTATCGATTTGGAGCGGTTTTGAATCGAAATTCTCGATGGTGATTTTTGGTCGAAAATATGTGAAATTTGAAAATTTCTTGAAGCTCCAAAGCTGCAGCTTTGGGATCGTTTTCGTGCCGAACTGATTCCCGCACGTGCATGATCTCTACATCTGCACCCGGGGTAATTCGGGGGTTCCCTGAATCGTATTTCGCCAAAATTAGCACTCGCTGATCAGTGCCTGCAGCAGAGATACAGCGCGTGCGAAAATTGAAAAATGCTGCATTAAGGTACTTGCTCGTTGATCCCATTTTTTTAGGTAACGAGTGAAGCAGATGAAAAACCATATTTTCAGGTCTAGTTAACACCTAATCTATCGATTTGGAGCGGTTTAATCGAAATTCTCGATGGTGATTTTTGGTCGAAAAAAATGTGAAAATTGAAAATTTTTGGTAGAAGCTCCAAAGCTGCAGCTTTGGGCTCGTTTTCGTGCGAACTGATCCCGCACGTGCATGAAATCTCTACATCTGCAACCCGGGGTAATTCGGGTTTCCCTGAATCGTAATTCGACAAAATTACACCCGCTGATGAGTGCCTGCAGAGATACAGCGCGTGCGAATATTAAAAATGCTGCATTTAAGGGTACTTGCTCGTTGATCCCATTTTTTTGAGGTAAATTCGAGTGAAGCAGATGAAAACCATATTTTTCAGGTCTAGTTAACAACTCGATCTTATCGATTTGGAGCGGTTGAATCGAAATTCTCGTGTGTGATTTTTGGTCGAAAAAATGTGAAATTGAAAAATTTCTTGAAGCTCCAAGTTCAGCTTTGGGCTCGTTTTCGTGCCGAACTGATCCCGCACCTGCATGATCTCTACATCTGCAACCCGGGGTAATTCGGGGTCCCTGAATCGTATTTCGACAAAATTAGCACTCGCTGATAAGTGCCTGCAGAGAGATACAGCGCGTGCGAAATTGAAAATGCTGCATTAGGTATTGCTCGTTGATCCCAATTTTTTTTGCGGTAAAGTCGAGTGAAGCAGATGAAAACATATTTTTCAGGTCTAGTTTACACCTAATCTATCGATTTGGAGCGGTTGAATTGAAATTCTCGATGGTGATTTTTTTTTGGTCGAAAAAATGTGAAAATTTAAAATTTCTGGAAGCTTCCAAATTCAGCTTTGGGCTCGTTTTCGTGCCGAACTGATCCCGCACGTGCATGATCTCTACATCTGCAACCCGGGGTAATTCGGGGTCCCTGAATCGTATTTCGACAAAATTAGCACTCGCTGATAAGTGCCTGCAGAGATACAGCGCGTGCGAAAATTGAAAATGCTGCATTTAAGGTACTTGCTCGTTGATCCCATTTTTTTGAGGTAAATCGAGTGAAGCAGATGAAAACCATATTTTTCAGGTCTAGTTAACACCTAATCTATCGATTTGGAGCGGTTGAAATCGAAATTCTCGATGGTGACTTTTGGTCGAAAAAATTGTGAAAATTGAAAATTTCTTGAAAGTCCAAATTCCAGCTTGGGCTCGTTTTCGTGCCGAACTGATCCGGCACGTGCATGATCTCTACATCTGCAACCCGTGGTTAATTCGGGTCCCTGAATCGTATTTCGACAAATTAAGCACTCGCTGATGAGTGCCCTGCAGAGATACAGCGCGTGCGAAAATTGAAATGCCTGCATTTTTAAAGGTAACTTTTTTTGGCTCGTTGATCCCATTTTTTTGAGGTAAAATCGAGTGAAGCAGATGAAAACCATATTTTTCAGGTCTAGTTAACACCTAATCTATCGATTTGGAGCGGTTGAATCGAAATTCTCGATGGTGATTTTTGGTCGAAAAAATGTGAAAATTTAAAATTTCTTGAAGCTCCAAATTCAGCTTTGGGCTCGTTTTCGTGCAGAACTGATCCCGCACGTGCATGATCTCTACATCTGCAACCCGGGGTAATTCGGGGTCCCTGAATCGTATTTCGACAAATTAGCACTCGCTGATGAGTGCCTGCAGAGATACAGCGCGTGCGAAAATTGAAAATGCTGCATTTAAGGTACTTGCTCGTTGATCCCATTTTTTGACCTAAATCGAGTGAAGCAGATGGAAACCATATTTTTCAGGTCTAGTTAACACCTAATCTATCGATTTGGAGCGGTTGAAATCGAAATTCTGCGATGGTGAACTTTTTGGTCGAAAAAATGTGAAAATTGAAATTTTCTTGAAGCTCCAAATTCAGCTTTAGGCTCGTTTCGTGCCGAACTGATCCCGCACGTGGCATGATCTACATCTTCAACCCGGGGTAATTCGGGGTCCTGATCGTATTTCGACAAAATTAGCAATCGCTGATGAGTGCCTGCAGAGATAGAGCGGTGCGAAAATTGAAATGGCTGCATTTAAGTTACTTGCTCGTTGAATCCATTTTTTTGAGGTAAATCGAGTGAAGCAGATGAAAACCCATATTTTTTCAGGTCTAGTTAACACCTAATCTATCGATTTGGAGCGGTTGAAATCGAAATTCCTCGATGTGATTTTGGTCGAAAAAATTGAAAATGAAAATTTCTTGAGCTCCAAATTCAGTTTTGGAATCTGTTTTTCGTGCCGAACTGATCCCGCACGTGCATGATCCTCTACATCTGCAACCCGGGGTTAATCGGGGTCCCTGAATCGTATTTCGACAAAATTAGACTCGCTGATGAGTGCCTGCAGAGATACCGCGCATGCGAAAATTGAAAATTCTGCATTTAAGGTACTTGCTCGTGTGATTCCCATTTTTTTGAGGTAAAGTCGAGTGAAGCCAGATGAAAACATATTTTTTCAGGTCTAGTTAACACCTAATCAATCGATTTGGAGCGGTTAGAATCGAAATTCTCGAGGGTGATTTTTGGTCGAAAAAATGGGAAAATTGAGAAAATTTCAAGGAGCTCCAAATTCAGCTTTGGGCTCGTTTTCGTGCGCGGACTGATCCCGCACGTGCATGATTTCCTGACATCTGCAACCCCGGGGTAATTCGGGTCCCTGAAATCGTATTTCGACAAAATTAGCACTCGCTGATGAGTCCCTGCAGAGATAGAGCGCGTGCGAAAATTGAAAATGCTGCTTTTAAGGTACTTGCTCGTTGATCCCATTTTTGAGGTAAATCGAGTGAATGCAGATGAAAACATATTTTTCAGGTCATAGTTTAACACCTAATCTTCGATTTTGGAGCGGTTGAATCGAAATTCTCGATGGTGATTTTGTCGAAAAAAATGTGAAAATTGAAAATTTCTTGAAGCTCCAAAATCAGCTTTGGGCTCGTTTTCTCGTGCCGAACTGATCCCGAACGTGCATGATCTCTACATCTGCAACCGGGGGTAATTCGGGTCCCTGAATCGTATTTCGACAAAATTACACTCCGCTGATGAGTGCCTGCAGAGATACACGCGTGGCGAAAATTTGGAAAAATGCTGATTTAGGTACGTTGCCTCGCTTGATCCATTTTTTTGAGGTAAAATCACACACACACACACAAAACCATATTTTTCAGGTCGACTTGTTAACACCTAATCTATCGATTTTGGAGCGGTTGAATCGAAATTCTCGATGGTGATTTTTCGAAAATATGTGAAAATTGAAAATTTCTTGAAGCTCCAAATTCAAGCTTTGGCTCGTTTTCGTGCCGAACTTATCCCGCACGTGCATGATCTCTACATCGCAACCCGGGTATTCGGGGTCCTGAATCGTATTTCGACAAAAATTAGCAACTCGCTGATGAGTGCCTGCAGAAAGATACAGCGCGTGGGAAATTTGAAAATGCTGCATTTAAGATACTTGCTCGTTGATCCCATTTTTTGAGGTAAATCGAGTGAAGCAGATGAAAACCATATTTTTCAGGTCTAGTTAACACCTAATCTATCGATTTGGAGCGGTTGAATCGAAATTCTCGATGGTGATTTTTGGTCGAAAAAATGTGAAATTGAAATTTCTTGAAGCTCCAAATTCAGCTTTGGGCTCGTTTTCGTGCCGAACTGATCCCGCACGTGCATGATCTCTACATCTGCAACCCGGGGTAATTCGGGTCCTGAATCGTATTTCGACAAATTAGCACTCGCTGATGAGTGCCTGCAGAGATACAGCGCGTGCAAAATTGAAAATCTGCTTTAAGGTACTTGCTCGTTGATCCCATTTTTGAGTAAATCGAGTGAAGCAGATGAAAACCATATTTTTCAGGTCTAGTTAACACCTAATCTATCGATTTGGAGCGGTGAATCGAAATTCTCGATGGTGATTTTTGTCGAAAAAATGTGAAAATTGAAAATTCTAAGTCCAAATTCAGCTTTGGGCTCGTTTTCGTGCCGAACTGATCCCGCACGTGCATGATCTCTACATCTGCACCGGGGTAATTCGGGGTCCTGAATCGTATTTCGACAAAATTTGCACTCGCTGATGAGTGCCTGCAGAGATACAGCGCTGCGAAAATTGAAAATGCTGCATTTAAGTACTTGCTCGTTGATCCCATTTTTGAGGTAAATCGAGTGAAGCAGATGAAAACCATATTTTTAGGCTAGTTAACACCTAATCTATCGATTTGGAGCGGTTGATCGAAATTCTCGATGTGATTTTTGGTCGAAAAATGTGAAATTGAAAATTTCTTGAAGTCCCCCCCCCCTTTTTTTTTTTATCTTACATCTGCAACCCGGGGTAATTCGGGGTCCTGAATCGTATTTCGACAAAATTAGCACTCAGTGCCTGCAGAGATACAGCGCATGCGAAAATTGAAAATGCTGCATTTAAGGTACTTGCTCGTTGATCCCATTTTTTGAGCTAAATCGAGTGAAGCAGATGAAAACCATATTTTTCAGGTCTAGTTAACACCTAATCTATCGATTTGGAGCGGTTGAATCGAAATTCTCGATGGTGATTTTTTTGGGCGAAAAAAAAGTGAAAATTGAAAATTTCTTGAAGTCCCAAATTGCTTTGGGCTCGTTTTTCCCAATGATCCCCCAGTGCTGATCTCACTCTGCAACCGGGTAAATTTGGGGTCCCCGAATCGTATTTCGACAAAAATTTGCACTGCTGATGAGTGCCTGAGAGATACAGGGCCCCGCGAAAATTGAAAATGCTCATTTAAGACTTGCTCGTTGATCCCATTTTTTTGTAAATCGAGTAAAAAGATGAAAACCATATTTTTAGGTCTGTTAACACCTAATCTTTCGATTTGGAGCGTTTTAATCGAAATTCTCGATGGGGATTTTTGGTTCGAAAAAAGTGAAAATTGAAAATTCTTATTGAAAGCTCCAAATTCAGCTTGGCTTCGTTTGTGCGAATATCCCGCACGTGCATGAATCTCTACATCTGCAAACCCGGGGTATTCGGGTCCTGAATCGTTTATTTCGACAAAATAGCACTCGCTGATGGTGCCTGCAGAGATACAGCGCGTGCAAAAATTGAAATGCTGCATTTAAGGTACTTGCTCGTTGATCCCATTTTTTGAGGTAAATCGAGTAAGCAGATGAAAACCATATTTTCAGGTTCTATTTAACACCTAATCTATCGATTATGAGAGGAATCGAAATTCTCGATGGTATTTTTTGGTCGAAAAAATGTGAAATTGAAAATTCTTGGAAGCTCCAAATTTAGCTTTTGGACTCGTTTCGTGCCGAACTGATCCCGCACGTGGATGATCTCTACATCTGCAACCGGGGTAATTCGGGGTCCCCTGATTCGTATTTCGACAAAATTAGCAATCGCTGATGAGTGCCTTGCAGAGATACAGCGCGTGCGAAAATTGAAAATTCTGCATTTAAGACGGTACTTGCTCGTTGATCCCATTTTTTTGAGGTAAATCGAGTGAAGCAGATGAAACCATATTTTTCAGGTCTAGTTAAACCTATCTATCCATTTGGAGCGGTTGAATCGAAATTCTTGGGGTGATTTTGGTCGAAAAAATGTGAAAAATTGAAATTTCTTGAAGCTCCAAATTTAGCTTTGGGGCTCGTTTTCGGGCCGAACTGATCCCGCACGTGCATGATCTTTACTGCATCTGCAACCCGGGGTAATTCGGGGTCCCTAATCGTATTTCGACAAATTAGCACTCGCTGATGAGTGCCTGCAGAGAAACAGCGCGTGCGAAAATTGAAAATCTCATTAGGTACTTGGCTCGTTGATTCCATTTTTGAGGTAAATCGAGTGAAGCAGATGAAAACCTATTTTTCAGGTCTAGTTAACACCTAATCTATCGAATTGGAGCGCTTGAATCGAAAAATTTCGATGGTGATTTTTTTTCGAAAAAATTTTAAAATTTTAAAATTTCTTGAAGTCCAAAATTTTTGCTTTGGGCTTTTTTGTCCCAATGATCCCGCCCCGTGATGATCTCTAAAATTGCAACGGGTAATTTTGGGCCTGATCGTTTTCGACAAAATTAGCACTCGCTGATGGTGCCTGCAGAGAACAGCGTGCGAAAATTTAAAAACTGCATTTAAGGTACTTGCACGTTGATCCCATTTTTAGGTAAATCAGTGAAGTCAGATGAAAACCATTTTTTCAGGTCTAGTTAACCTAATCTATCGATTTGGAGCGGTTGGATCGAAACTCGGTGGTGTTTTTTGGTCGAAAAAATGTGAAAATTTGAAAATTTCTTGAAGCTTCAAATTCAGCTTCCAAATTCAGCTTTTGGCTCGTTTTCGTGCCGAACTGATCCGCACGTGCATGATCTCTAAATCTGCAACCCGGGGTAATTCGGAGGTCCCTGAATCGATATTTCGGACAAATTAGCACTCGCTGATGAGTGCTTGCAGAGATAAGCGCGTGCAAAAATTGAAAATGCTGCATTTAAGGAACTTTGCTCGTTTGATCCCATTTTTTTAGGTTAAATCGAGCGAAGAGATGGAAAACCATATTTTTAGGTCTAGTTAACACTAATCTATCGATTTGGGCGGTTGATCAGAATTCTCGTTGGTGATTTTGGTTCGAATAAATGTGAAAAATTGAAAAAAGCATGTCCAAATTCAGCTTTGGGCTCGTTTTCGTGCCGAACTGATCCCGAACGTGCATGATCTCTACATCTGCAACCCGGGGTAATTCGGGGTCCCTGAATCGGTATTTCGACAAAATTAGCATCGCTGATGAGTGCCTGCAGAGATACAGCGCGTGCGAAAAATGAAAATGCTGCATTTAAGGTACTTGCTCGTTGATCCCATTTTTTGACCTAAATCGAGTGAAGCAGATGAAAACCATATTTTTCAGGTCTAGTTAACACCTAATCTATCGATTGGAGCGGTTGAATCGAAATTCTCGATGGTGAGTTTTGGTCGAAATCGAAAAAATTTGAAAATTTCTTGAAGCTCCAAATTCAGCTTTGGGCTCGTTTCGTGCCGAACGATCCCGCACCTGCATGATCTCTACATCTGCAACCGGGGTAATTCGGGGTCCTGAATCGTATTTCGACAAAAATTAGCATCGCTGATGAGTGCCTGCAGGGATACAGCGCATGCGATTGAAAATGCTGCATTAAAGGTACTTGCTCGTTGATCCATTTTTTGAGGTATCGAGTGAAGTGAAAACCATATATTTCAGGTCTAGTTAACACCTAATCTATCGATTTGAGCGGTTGAATCGAAATTCTCGATGGTGATTTTGGTCGAAAAAAAATGTGAAATTGAAAATTTTCTGAAGCTCCAAAGTTCACTTTGGCTCGTTTTCGGTGCGAACTGAATCCCGCACGTTGCATGAATCTTCTACATATGCAACCCGGGGTAATTCGGGGTCCTGAATCGTATTTCGACAAAATAGCATCGCGATGAGTGCCTGCCAGAGATACAGCGCGTGCGAAATTAAAAAGCTGCATTTAAGGTACTTGCTCTTTGATCCCATTTTTTTGAGGTAAATCGAGTGAAAGCAGATGAAAACCATATTTTCAGGTCAGTTAACACCTAATTATCCGATTTGAGCGGTTGAATCGGAAAATTTCCGATGGTGATTTTTGGTACGAATGTGATTGAAAATTTTCTTGAAGCTCCAAATTCAGCTTTGGGCTTGTTTTCGTGCCGAACTGATCCGCACGTGCATGAGATCTCATCTGCAACCCGGGGTAAATCGGGGTCCCTGAATCGTATATTTAGACGTGTGCTCTTCCGATCTATGAGTGCCTGCAGAGATACAGCGGATGCGAAAATTGAAAATGCTGCAATTAAGGTACTTGCTCGTTGATCGCATTTTTTGTAAATCGAATGAAGCAGATGAAAACCATATTTTTCGGTCAGTTAACACTAAATCCTATCGATTGAGCGGTTGAATCGTAAATTCTCGATGGTCGATTTTTTGGTCGAAAAAATGTGAAATTGAAAATTTCTTGGAGCTCCAAATTCAGCTTTGGCTCGTTTTCGTGCCGAAATACCGCACGTGCATGATCTCTACATCTGCAACCCGGGTAATTCGGGGTCCCTGAATCGTATTTCGACAAAAGTTAGCACTCGCTGATGAGTGCCTGAGAGATACAGCGCGTGCGAAAATTGAAAAAGCTGCATTTATGGTACTTGCTCGTTGATCCATTTTTTGAGGGTAAATCGAGTGAAGCAGATAAAAACCATATTTTTCAGGTCTATTAAACACCTAATCTATCGATTTGGAGCGGTTTAATTCTCGATGGTGAATTTTTGTCGAAAAATGTGAAGTTGAAAATTTCTTGAAGCTCCAAATCCACTTTGGGCTCGTTTTTGTGCCGAACATCCCGCACGTGCAGATCTCTACATCTGTCACGGGGCTAATCGGGTCCTCTGAATCGTATTTCCAAAAATTAGCACTCGCTGATGAGTGCCTGCAGAGAAACAGCGCGTGCGAAAATGGAAAATGCTGCATTTAAGGTACTTGCTCGTTGATCCATTTTTTGACCTAAATCGAGTCAGGTGAAAACCATATTTTTCACGTCTAGTTAACACCTAATCTATCGATTGGAGCGTTGGAATCGAAATTCTCGATGGTGATTTTTTGCGTCGAAAAAATGTGAAAATTGAAAAATTTCTTGAAAGTCCAAATTCAGCTTTGGCTCGTTTTCGTGCCGAACTGATCCGCACGTGCATGAATCTTAACAATCTGCAACCGGGGTAATTCGGGGTCCCCGAATCGTATTTCGACAAAATGCACTCGCTGATAGTGCCTGCAGAGATAGAGCGCGTGCGAAAATTGAAATGCTGCATTTAAGGTACTTGCTCGTTGATCCCATTTTTTTGCAAAAATCGAGTGAAGCAGATGAAAACCATATTTTTCAGTCTAGTTAACACCTAATCAATCGATTTGAAGTGGTTGAATCGAAATTCTCGATGGTGATTTTTGGTCGAAAAAATGTGAAAATTGAAAATTTTTTGAAGCTCCAAATTCAGCTTTGGGCTCGTTTCGTGCCGAACTGATCCCGCACGTGCATGATCTCTACATCTGCAACCCGGGGTAATTCGGGGTCCCTGAATCGTATTTCGACAAAATTAGCACTCGCTGATAAGTGCCTGCAGAGATACAGCGCGTGCGAAATTGAAAAGCTGCATTTAAGGCCTGCTCGTTGATTCCCATTTTGAGGTAAAATCGAAGTGAACGATGAAAACATATTTTTTCAGGTCTAGTTACACCTATCTATCGATTTGGAGCGGTTGAATCGAAATTCTCGATGGTGATTTTGGTCGAAAGAATGTGAAAATTGAAAATTTCTTGAAAGTCCAAATTCAGCTTGGGCTCGTTTCGTGCCGAACTGTATCCCGCACGTGCATGATCTTACATCTGCAACCCGGGTAATTCGGGGTCCCTGAACCGTATTTCGACAAAATTAGCACTAGCTGATGATGCCTGCAGAGATACAGCGCGTGTCGAAAATTGAAAATGCTGCATTTAAGGTACTGGCTCGTTGATACCATTTTTTGAAGGTAAATCGAGTGAAGCAGATGAAACCATATTTTTGGTCTATTAAACACCTAATCTATCGATTTGGGGCGGTTGAATCGAAATTCTCGAATGGTGATTTTTGGTCGAAAAAAGTGAAAATTGAAAATTTCTTGAAGCTCAAATTCAGCTCTGGGCTCGTTTTTCGTGCGACTTGTCCCGACGGCATGATCTTCTAACATCTGCAATACCCGGGGTAATCGGGGTCCCTGAAATCGTAATTTTCGACAATTGCGACTCGCTGATGAGTGCCTGCAAGATCAGCGGTGCGAAAATTGAAAATGCGCATTTGAAGGTAGCTTGCTCGTGATCCCAATTTTTTTGAAGGTAAATCGAGTGAAGCAGATGAAAACCATATTTTTAGGTCTAGTTAACCTAATCTTTCGATTTGGAGCGGTTGAATCGAAATTCTCGATGGTGATATTTTGGTCGAAAAAATGTGAAATTGAAAATTCCTTGAAGCTCCAAATTCAGCTTTGGCTCGTTTTCGTGCCGAACTGACCCCCAGCCACGTGCATGATCTCTACATCTGCAACCCGGGTAATTCGGGGTCCCTGAATCGTATTTCGACAAATTAGCACTCGCTGATGAGTGCCTGCAGAGATACAGCGCCTGAGAATTGAAAATGCTGCATTTAAGGTACTTGCTCGTTGATCCCAATTTTTTTAGGTAAATCGAGTGAAGCAGTTGAAAACCATATTTTTCAGGTCTAGTTAACACTAATCTATCGATTTGAGCGGTTGAATCGAAATTTCGATGGTTATTTTTGGTCGAAAAAATGTGAAAATTGAAAATTCTTGAAGCTCCAAATTCAGCTTTGGGCTCGTTTTCCGTGCCGAACTGAATCCCGCACTGTGCATGAATCTCTACATCTTGCAACCCGGGTAATTCGGGTCCCTAATCGTATTTCTGACAAAATTAAAGCACTCGCTGATGAGTGCCTGCATAGATACAGCGCGTGCGAAAAATTGAAAATGCTGCATTAAGGTACTTGCTCGTTGACCCATTTTTTGAGGTAAATCGAGTGAAGCAGATGAAAAAAATATTTTTCAGGTCTAGTTAACGCCTAATCTATCGATTTGGAGCGTTTGAATCAAAATTCTCGATGGTGATTTTGGTCGAAAAAATTGAAAATTGAAAATTTCTTGAAGCTCCAATTTCAGCTTTGGGTCGTTTTCGTGCCGAACTGATCCGCACGTGCATGATCTCTACATCGCAACCCGGGGTATTCGGGGTCCCTGAATCGTATTTCGAACAAAATTAGCACTCGCTGTGAGTGCCTGCAGAGAATACAGCGCGTCGCGAAAATTGAAAAAGTGCTATGCATTAATGGTACTTGCTCGTTGATCCCATTTTTGAGGTAAATCGAGTGAAGCAGCAGTGAAAAGCCATATCTTTCAGGTCTAAGTTAACGCCTAACTATCGATTCTGGAAGCGGTTGAACGCAAAATTTCTCGATGGGTATTTTGGTCGAAAAAAATGTGAAAAATTGAAAATTTCTTGAAGCTCCAAATTCAGCTTTGGCTCGTTTTCGTGCCGAACTGATCCCGCACGTGCATGATCTCTACAACTGCAACCCGGTAATTCGGGTCCCTGAATCGTATTTCGAAAAAATTAGCATAGCACTCGGTGATGAGTGCCTGCAGAGATACAGCGCGTGCCGAAAATTGAAAATGCTGCAGTTAAGGTACTTGCCTCGTATCCCATTTTTTGAGTAAATCGAGTGAAAGCAGATGAAAAACCATATCTTTCAGTCTAGTTTAACGCCTAATCTA
>JAJKFJ010002305.1:0-13338 GCA_027382625.1 Tetmemena sp. SeJ-2015
ATTAAAAAAGTGCTCCAGTGCTTCGATTCAGCGCCCCCGGATTGCCCGGGGGAAAAAAGGTTTTGGGGAGTTTTTTAACTTCAAAAATTTTAAAGGGGGTTTTATGTCTAAAAATATCTCGGGAAAATGCTCCCAAGGACCTCAAAATGATCATAAAAAAAAAAATCTGGGGTAAATTTGGCTGAAAGTCGCAAAAAATCCCTTTTTACCATAACTCACGAACGAGGGATTCCCTTAAAAAAGTGCTCCAGTGCTTCGATTCAGCGCCCTCGGATTGACCCGGGGGAAAAGGTTTTGGGGAGTTTTAACTCAAAAATTTTAAAAGGGGGTTTTATGTCTAACTATCTCGGGAAAATGCTCCCAAGGAGCCTCAAAATATTTTAAAAAAAAAAATAAATCTGAGTAAATTTGGCTAAAGTCGCAAAACTCATTTTTACCATAACTCACGAACGAGGGATCGCATTAAAAAAATGCTCCAGGCTTCGATTCAGCGCCCTCGGATTGACCGGGGTAGAAGGTTTTGGGGAGTTTTAACTCAAAATTTTAAAAGGGGGTTTTATGTCCAACTAAACTCGGAACATGCTCCCCAAAGGGGCCTCAAAATGATCATAAAAAAAAAAATCTGAGTAAATTTGGCTGAAAAATCGCAAAACTCATTTTGACAATAACTCACGAACGAGGGATCGAATTAAAAAAGTGCTCCCCGTGCTTTCAAATTTAGCGCCCTCGGATTGACCGGGGTAGAAGGTTTTGGGGGGTTTTTAAATCAAAATTTAAAGGGGTTCATGTCTAAATATCTCGGAACATGCTCCCAAAGGGGCCTCAAAATGACCCTAAAAACAAAAATTTTTGGAAATTTGGCTGAAAGTCGCAAAAATTATTTTGACCATAACTCACGAACGAGGGTCCATTAAAAAAGTGCTCCAGTGTTTTGATTCAGCGCCCTCGGAATTTACCCGGGGAAAGGTTTTTGGGGAGTTTTTAACCCCAAAAATTTTAAAAAAGGGTTTTATGTCTAACTATCTCGGAACATGCTCCCAAAAGGGGCCCCAAAATGATCATAAAAAAAAATCTGAGTAAAAAATTTTGGGTTTAAAGTCGCAAAAAACCCTTTTGAAAAATAACTCACGAAAAAAATCGATAAAAAAAAGTGCTCCAGTGCTTCGATTCAGCGCCCTCGGATTGACCGGGGGAGAAGGGGTTTTGGGGAATTTTAAAATCCCCAAAAAAAAAGGGGGGTTTTATGTCTAACTATCTCGGAACAAAGCTCCCCAAAGGGGCCCCAAAAAAGATCATAAAAAAAAAATCTGAGTAAATTTGGCTTGAAAGTCGCAAAACTATTTTGAAACCCTAAACCAAAGAACGAGGGATCGCATTAAAAAAGTGCCCCAGTGCTTTTTATTCAGCGCCCCCCCGGGGTTTTACCCCGGGGTAGAAGGTTTCGGGGGGTTTTAAACTCAAAATTTTTTAAGGGGGTTTTATGTCCCAATATTCGGAAAATTCTCCCAAGGGAAGGCCTTCAAAATGACCCTAAAAAAATAAAAATTTGGGAAATTTTTTTGAAAGTTTGCAAAACTCATTTTTTTCCCTAACTCACGAACGAGTGATCGCATTAAAAAAGTGCTCCAGTGCTTCGATTCAGCGCCCCGGGTTGACCGGGGTAGAAGGTTTTGGGGGGGTTTTTTAAATCAAAATTTTAAAAGGGGTTTTATGTCTTAAATATTCGGAAAAATGCTCCCCCGGAGCCCCAAAATGATCATAAAAAAAAAAATCTGAGTTTAAAATTTTGGGTGAAAGTGCAAACTCATTTTTTACCAAAAACTCCAAAGAGGGATCGCATTAAAAAAAAACTCCAGTCTTCGATTCAGCGCCCTTTGGATTGACCGGGGTAGAAAAGGTTTTTGGGGGGTTTTCCCCCAAAATTTAAAGGGGGTTTTATGTCTAACTAAATTTGGAAAATTTTCCCAAAGGGGCCTCAAAATGATAAAAAAAAAATAAATCTGAGTAAAATTTTTTTGAAAGGAAAAATTATTTTGACCCTAAAATCACGAAGAGGGAAACCCCATTAAAAAAAAAGGGTCCAGTGCTTTGATTCAGGCCCTCGGATTTACCGGGGTAGAAAAGGTTTTGGGGGGGTTTTTTAACCCCAAAATTTAAAAGGGGGTTTTTTGTCTAACTATCTCGGAAAATGCTCCCAAGGAGCCTCAAAATATTTAAAAAAAAAATAAATCTGAAATAAATTTTTGGGTGAAAGTCGCAAAAAATCATTTTGACCATAACTCACGAACGAGGGAAAGCATTTTAAAAAAAAACCCCCGTGTTGATTCAGCGCCCTCGGATTGAAAGGGGGGGAAAAATTTCGGGGAGTTTTAACTCCCAAAAATTTAAAAAGGGGGTTTTATGTCTAACCTATCTCGGAACATGCTCCCAAGGAGCCTCAAAATGATCAAAAAAAAATAAAATTGAGTAAAATTTTGGGGTGAAAGTCCCCAAAAAAAATTTTGGGCCATAAATCCCAAAGAGGGTCGAAAATTAAAAAGTGCTCCCGTGCTTCGATTCAGCGCCCCCCGGGTTGAACCCGGGGGAGAAAAGGGTTTTGGGGAAATTTTAACTCAAATTTTTAAAAGGGGGTTTTTAAAGTCCCCAATATCTGGAACATCCCAAGGAGCCTCAAAATGATCATAAAAAAATAAATCTGAGTAAATTTTGGCCTTTAAAAATCGCAAACTCATTTTTACCCCTAACTCACGAAACGAGGGAAACCAAATTTAAAAAAATGCTCCAGTTTCGATTCAGCGCCTCCCGGGTTGAACCCGGGGTTTAAAAGGGTTTTTGGGGGGTTTTAACTCAAAATTTAAAAAGGGTTTTTATGTCTTAAATTTTCTCGGAACATGCTCCCAAGGAGCCTAAAAAAGATCATAAAAAAAAAAAATCTGAGTAAATTTGGCTGAAAGTCGCAAAACTCATTTTGACCATAACTCACGAACGAGGGATCGCAAAAAAAAAAGTGCTCCAGTGCTTCGATTCAGCGCCCCCGGGTTGACCGGGGGAGAAGGTTTCGGGGAGTTTTTTTAAATCAAAATTTAAAGGGTTTCCCATGTCTAACTAAAACTTTCCCGGGAAAAAAATGGGCCCCCCCCCCCAAAAGGAAACCCCCCCCCCCCAAAAAAAAAGGAAAACATAAAAAATAAAAAAGAGAAATTTGGCTGAAATTCCCCAAAACTCATTTTGAAAACCCACGAAAGAGGGGTCCATTAAAAATGCTCCAGTGGGTTCGATTCAAACGCGCCCCCCGGAAATTTACCCGGGGTAGAATTTCGGGAGTTTTTTCAAAATTTAAAGGGTTCTATGTCTAACTATCTCGGAAATGCTCCCAAGGAAACCCCAAAATGAAACATAAAAAATAAATCGATAAATTTGGCTGAAACGCAAAACTAAAATTTTACCTAACTCACGAAAGAGGGGTCGCATTAAAAAAGTCTCCAGTGCTTCGATTCAGCGCCCTCCGATTGGCCCCGGGGTAGAAGGTTTTGGGGAGTTTTAAAATCAAAATTTAAAGGGGTTCTATGTCTAAATTTGGAACATGCTCCCAAAAGGGGCCTCAAAATGATCATAAAAAAAAAAATCTTTAGTAAATTTTGGGTGAAAGTCGCAAAAATCATTTTTTTTACCATAACTCACGAACGAGGGATCGCATTAAAAAAATGCTCCAGTGCTTCGATTTAGCGCCCTCGGGTTGACCGGGGTAGAAGGTTTCGGGGAGTTTTTAAATAAAATTTTAAAAAGGGGTTTTAATGTCTAACTATCTCGGAACATGCTCCAAGGAGCCTCAAAATGATCATAAAAAAAAAAATCTGAGTAAATTTTTGGGTGAAAGTCGCAAAACTCATTTTGACCATAACTCACGAAAGAGGGGTCGCATTAAAAAAATGCTTTCCAAGTTTTTGATTCGCCGCCTCGATTTACCGGGGGAGAGGTTTTGGGGAGTTTTTTAAACCCAAAAATTTTTAAAGGGGGGTTATGTCTAAAATTTCGGAACATGCTCCCAAAGGGGCCTCAAAAAGATCATAAAAAAAAAAATCTGAGTAAATTTGGCTGAAAGGGGCAAAACTTATTTTGACCATAATTTACGAACGAGGGATCGCATTAAAAAAATGCTTCCCGTGCTTCGATTAGCGCCCTTGGGGTTGACCGGGGGAGAAGGTTTTGGGGGGTTTTAAACTCAAAAAATTTAAAAGGGGGTTTTTGTTAACTATCTCGGAAACCCTCTCCCCCAAAGGGGCCCCAAAAAGATTTATAAAAAAATAAATTTGGAAAAATTTTGGGTGAAAGTCGCAAAACTCATTTTGACCATAACTCACGAACGAGGGAAACGCATTAAAAAAAATGCCCAGTCTTCGATTCAGCGCCCCCCGGATTGGCCGGGGGTAGAAGGTTTTTGGGGAGTTTTAAACTCAAAATTTAAAGGGGTTCTATGTCAACTATCTCGGGAAAATGCTCCCCAAGGGGCCTAAAAAGATCATAAAAAAAAAAAATTTTGAGTAAATTTGGCTGAAAGGCCAAAAACAGCCCTAACTCACGAACGAAGGGGTCGCATTAAAAAAAATGCTCCCGTGCTTCGATTCAGCGCCCCCCGGATTGACCGGGGAAAAAGGTTTCGGGGAGTTTTAACTCAAAATTTAAAGGGGTTCTATGTCAACTATCTCGGGGAAAATGCCCCAAGGAGGTTAAAAAAGATTTTTATTTTAAAAAAATTTTTTAAATTTGAAGGGCTTTGGGGGACTGAAGGGAAAAATCCAAAATATTTTGGGAAAACTCCCGAAACCCAGGGAACCCAGGGCGCTTAAAAAGGGGCTGGGCCCTTTTTAGCAGCCCTCGGTTTGGAGGGGGGAAGAAAGGGTTTTCGGGTTTTGTTTTAACCCAAAATTTTGAAAGGGGCCCTTTTCTCACTTTTGGGAACATGCTCCAAAAGGAAAATTTTATCATTAAAAAATTTAAATTTTAGTTTTAAAAATTTGGGGTGAAGTTTTCGGCCAAATGAAAAATTTTACCAAACCATCACAAACCGAGGGGATCTTAAATTAAATAAAGCCCCCAGTGGGGTTTTTTAAGCGCCCCTTTGGATTAGGGGGAAAAGGTTTTCGGGGAAAAATTTCCCCAAAATTTAAATTTTTTATGTTTTACTTTAATCTTTTGGGAACCAATGCTCCCAAGGGGGCCTTTTTTAAAAATAATTTTTTTTAAAAAAAAAATCCTTTAAAGTAAATTTGGCTGGAAAAGTGGAAAAACTTTTTTATTTTGGATTTAACTCAAAAAAGAGGAAAACGCCAAAATTAAAAGAATTTTTTATTGCTTTATTTTTGGCCCTTTGGGGATTTGAAGGGGTAGAATTTTTTGGGGGTTTTAAAAATCCCCAAAATTTAAAGGGGGCCCAATCGGAAGGGGCACAACGTTCCCCGGCAGTTTTGGTCAAAATGAGTTTTGCGACTTTCAGCCAAAAATTTCTCAGATTTTTTTTTTTATGATCATTTTGAGGCTCCTTGGGGGCATGTTCCGAGATAGTTAAAATAGAACCCCCTTTTAAAATTTTTAGTTAAAACTCCCCAAAAACCCTTTTACCCCGGTCAATCCAAAGGGGGCTGAATCGAAGCACTGGAGCCTTTTTTAATGCGATCCCCTTCGTGAGTTATGGTTTAAAATGAGTTTTTTCGACTTTCAGCCAAAATTTTACTCAGATTTTTTTTTTATGATCATTTTGAGGCTCCCTTGGGGGGCATGTTCCCAATAGTTAGACATAGAACCCCTTTAAATTTTGAAAATTAAAATCCCCCAAACCTTCTAAACCCCGGTCATTTCCCAGGGGGCGAATCGAAACACTGGAGAATTTTTAATGGATCCCTCGTTCGTGAGGTTTTGGTCAAAATGGGGTTTTGCGACTTTCAGCCAAATTTACTCAATTTTTTTTTTTTTTATCATTTTGAGGCTCCTTGGGGGCATGTTCCGAGATAGTTAGACATAGAACCCCTTTTTAAATTTTTAGTTAAAAACCCCCCCGAAACCTTTTACCCCGGTCCCAAACCCAAGGGGGCTGAATCGAAGCAATGGAGGGACTTTTTTAATGGGGATCCCCCGTTCGTGAGTTATGGTCAAAAAAGTTTTTCGAAATTTAAACCAAATTTACTCAAATTTATTTTTTTTTTGATCATTTTGAGGGTCCCTTTGGGGGCATGTTCCGAGGGAAATTAGACATAGAACCCCTTTAAATTTTGAGTTAAAAATCCCCCAAAACCCTTTTACCCCCGGGCCCAAAAAGAGGGCCCCTGAATCGAAGCCTGGAGCACTTTTTTAATTTCGATTCCCCCGTTCGTGGTTTTTGGTCAAAATGAGTTTTGCGACTTTCAGCCAAATTTACTCAGATTTATTTTTTTATGATCATTTTGAGGCTCCTTGGGAGCCTGTTCCGAAAATAGTTAGACATAAAACCCCCTTTTAAAATTTTTAGTTTAAAAAAACCCCCAAACCTTCTACCCCGGTCAATCCGAGGGGGCTGAATCGAAGCACTGGAAACCCCTTTTTTAAAAGCGATCCCTCGTTTGTGAGTTATGGGCAAAATGAGTTTTGCGACTTTCAGCCAAATTTACTCAGATTTATTTTTTATGATCATTTTGAGGCTCCTTGGGAGCATGTTCCGAGATAGTTAGACATAGAACCCCTTTAAATTTTGAGTTAAAACTCCCCGAAACCTTCTACCCCTGGTCAATTCGAGGGCGCTGAATCGAAGCACTGGAGCACTTTTTAATGCGATCCCTCGTTCGTGAGTTATGGTCAAAATGAGTTTTGCGACTTTCAGCCAAATTTCGACAAATTTCGACTTTTATGGTCATTTTGAGGCTCCTTGGGAGCATGTTCCGAGATAGTTAGACATAGAACCCCCCTTTTAAAATTTTTAGTTAAAACTTTCCCCCAAACCTTCTACCCCGGTCAATCCGAGGGCGCTGAATCGAAGCACTGGAGCACTTTTTTTTAAAGCGATCCCTCGTTCGTGAGTTATGGTCAAAATGATTTTTTCGACTTTCAGCCAAATTTAATCAGATTTATTTTTTTATGATCATTTTGAGGCTCCTTGGGGGCAAAGTTCCAGATAGTTAGACAAAGAACCCCTTTAAAATTTTGAGTTAAAACTCCCCCAAACCTTCTACCCCGGGCAATCCGAGGGCGCTGAATCGAAGCATTTGGGGCATTTTTTTTAAAGCGATCCCTTGTTCGTGAGTTATGGTCAAAAAGAGTTTTTTCGACTTTCAGCCAAATTTACTCAGATTTATTTTTTTATGATCATTTTGAGGGGTCCTTGGGAGCATGTTCCGAGATAGTTAGACATAGAACCCCCTTTTAAAATTTTTTGTTAAAACTCCCCCAAACCTTCTACCCCGGTCAATCCGAGGGCGCTGAATCGAAGCACGGAACACTTTTTTAATGCGATCCCTCGTTCGTGAGTTATGGTCAAAAGTTTTGCGACTTTCAGCCAAATTTACTCAATTTTTTTTTTTTTATGATCATTTTGAGGCTCCTTTGGGGGCATGTTCCGAGATAGTTAGACATAGAACCCCTTTAAATTTTGAGTTAAAAAATCCCCCCAAAACCCTTTTCCCCCGGGCAATCCGAGGGGGCTGAATCGAAGCACTGGAGCACTTTTTTTAAAGCGATCCTTCGTTCGTGAGTTATGGTCAAAATGATTTTTTCGACTTTCAAACCCAAATTTCCCAAGGGGTTTTTTTTTAAAAAGATCATTTTGAGGCTCCTTGGGAGCATGTTCCGAGATAGTTAAAACATAGAACCCCTTTAAAATTTTTAGTTAAAAATCCCCGAAAACCCTTTTACCCCGGTCAATCCGAGGGCGCTGAAAACGAAGCACTGGAGCACTTTTTTAATGCGATCCCTCGTTCGTGAGTTATGGTTTAAAATGAGTTTTTCGACTTTCAGCCAAATTTACTCAAAATTTATTTTTTTTTGATCATTTTTAGGCTCCTTGGGAGCATGTTCCGAGATAGTTAGACATAGAACCCCTTTAAATTTTGAGTTAAAAAATCCCCGAAACCTTCTACCCCGGTCAATCCGAGGGCGTTTAATCGAAGGGACTGGAGCACTTTTTTAATGCGATTTCCCCGTTCGTGAGTTTTTGGGCAAAAGAGTTTTGCGACTTTCAGCCAAATTTTTTCTCAGATTTATTTTTTATGATCATTTTGAGGCTCCTTGGAGCATGTTCCGAGATAGTTAAAACATAGAACCCTTTTAAAAAATTTAGTTAAAAAATCCCCAAAACCCTTTTACCCCGGTCAAACCGAGGGGGCTGAATCGAAGCACTGGAGCACTTTTTTTAATTTGGGTCCCCCGTTGTGAGTTTAATTTTGGGCAAAATGATTTTGCGATTTTTGCCCAAAATTTTCTCAATTTATTTTTTTAAAGAAACATTTTGAGGCTCCTTGGGCATGTTCCGAAAGTTAGACATAGAACCCCTTTAAATTTTGAGTTAAAACTCCCCGAAACCTTCTACCCCGGGCAATCCGAGGGCGCTGAATCGAAGCAATGGAGCACTTTTTTAATGCAAACCCTCGTTCGTGAGTTATGGTCCCAAAAAAAGTTTTGCGACTTTCAGCCAAATTTACTCAGATTTATTTTTTTTTGAAACATTTTGAGGCTCCTTGGGAGCATGTTTTTTAGATAGTTAGACATAGAACCCCCTTTTAAAATTTTTAGTTAAAACTCCCCGAAACCTTCTACCCCGGTCAATCCGAGGGCGCTGAATCGAAGCACTGGAGCATTTTTTTTAAAGGATCCCTCGTTCGTGAGTTATGGTCAAAATGAGTTTTGGCGAACCCTTTTAGCCAAATTTACTCAGATTTATTTTTTTTATGAAACATTTTGAGGCTCCTTTGGGGGCATGTTCCGAGATGTTTTGACCCTAGAACCCCTTTTAAAATTTTTAGTTTAAAAAATCCCCGAAACCTTCTACCCCGGTCAATTGGGGGGGGCTTTAATCGAAGCACTGGAAACACTTTTTTAATGCGATCCCTCGTTGTGAGTTTTTGGTCAAAAAGAAATTTTGCGACTTTCAGCCAAATTTTCTCAATTTTTTTTTTTTATGATCATTTTGAGGCTCCTTGGGAGCATGTTCCGAGATAGTTAGACAAAGAAACCCCCTTTTAAAATTTTTAGTTAAAACTCCCCGAAACCTTCTACCCCGGTCAATTCCCAGGGCGCTTTAATCGAAGCACTGGGGCACTTTTTTAATTTCGATCCCTCGTTCGTGGGTTATGGTCAAAATGAGTTTTTTCGACTTTCAGCCAAATTTACTCAGATTTATTTTTTTATGGTCATTTTGAAAGGGTCCTTGGGAGCCTGTTCCGAGATAGTTAGACAAAAGAACCCCCTTTTAAATTTTGAGTTAAAACCCCCCCGAAACCTTCTACCCCGGTCAATCCGAGGGCGCTGAATCGAAGCACTGGAATTTTTTTAATGCGATCCCTCGTTCGTGAGTTATGGTCAAAATGAGTTTTGCGACTTTCAGCCAAAAATTTTCTCAGATTTATTTTTTTTTTGATCATTTTGAGGCTCCTTGGGAGCATGTTCCGAGATAGTTAGAAAATAGAACCCTTTAAATTTTTTTAGTTAAAACTCCCCGGGAAAAATTCTACCCCCGGGCAATCCGAGGGGGCTGAATCGAAGCACTGGAGCACTTTTTTAATTCGATCCTTTGTTCGTGAGTTATGGTCAAAAAGAGTTTTTGCGACTTTCAGCCAAAAATTTTCTCAATTTTTTTTTTTTATGATCATTTTTAGGGTCCTTGGGGGGCATGTTCCCAGATAGTTAGACTAGAACCCCTTTAAAATTTTTAAATTAAAAAATCCCCCAAAACCCTTTTACCCCGGTCAATCCGAGGGCGCTGAATCGAAGCAATGGAGCACTTTTTTAATGCGATTCCCCCGTTCGTGAGTTATGGTCAAAATGAGTTTTGCGATTTTTAGCCAAATTTTCTCAATTTTTTTTTTTTTATGATCATTTTGAGGCTCCTTGGGAGTTGAGATAGTTAGACATAGAACCCCTTTTAAAATTTTTAGTTAAAAATCCCCAAAACCTTTTCTACCCCCGGGCAATCCGAGGGCGCTGAATCGAAGCACTGGAGCACTTTTTTTTTAAAGCGATCCCTCTTTTGTGAGTTTTTGGTCAAAATTTAGTTTTTTCGACTTTCCCGCCAAATTTACTCAGATTTTTTTTTTTTATGATCATTTTTTAGGCCCCTTGGGAGCATGTTCCGAGAAAAGTTAGAAAATAGAACCCCTTAAAATTTTAAATTAAAACTCCCCGAAACCTTCTACCCCCCGGGCAATCCGAGGGGGCTGGAAACGAAAACCCCTGGACCTTTTTTTAAAGGATCCCTCGTTCGTGAGTTATGGTCAAAAAGAGTTTTTCGACTTTCAGCCAAAAATTTTCTCAAAAATTTTTTTTTTTATGATCAAATTTTTAGGCTCCTTGGGAGCATGTTCCCAGTAAATTTTGACATAGAACCCTTTTTTAAATTTTTTAGTTAAAAAATCCCCCAAACCCTTCCCCGGTCAATCCGAGGGCGCTGAATCGAAGCACTGGACACTTTTTTTAAAGCAAACCCTCGTTTTGTGAGTTATTGGGCAAAAAAGAGTTTTTTCGACTTTCAGCCAAATTTACTCAAATTTTTTTTTAAAAGATCATTTTGAGGCTCCTTGGAGCATGTTCCGAGATAGTTAGACATAGAACCCCTTTAAATTTTGAGTTAAAAATCCCCCAAACCTTTTACCCCCGGTCAAACCGAGGGCGCTGAAAACGAAGCAAATGGGGCACTTTTTTAAAGCATCCCCCGTTCGTGAATTTTTGGTCAAAATGAGTTTTGCGACTTTCAGCCAATATTACTCAAACCCCAAAATGATTATTTTGAGGCTCCTTGGGAGCATGTTCCCAGATAGTTAACATAGAACCCCCTTTAAAATTTTTAGTTAAAACTCCCCGAAAACCCTTTTACCCCGGTCCCAAACCGAGGGCGCTGAATCGAAACACTGGAGCATTTTTTTTAAAGGATCCCTCGTTCGTGAGTTATGGTCAAAAAAGTTTTGCGACCCTTTTAGCCAAATTTACTCAGATTTATTTTTTTATGATCATTTTGAAGGGGTCCTTGGGAAACAAAGTTCCCAGATTTGTTAAAACATTGAACCCCCTTTTAAATTTTTTAGTTAAAAATTCCCCCAAACCTTTTACCCCCGGGCAATCCGAAGGGGGCTGAATCGAAGCACTGGGGGCCTTTTTTTAAAGCGAAACCCTCGTTCGTGAGTTTTGGTCAAAATGAGTTTTTCGACTTTCAGCCAAATTTACTCAATTTTTTTTTTTTATGATCATTTTGAGGCTCCTTGGGAGCAAAGTTTTCCCAAAAATAGTTGACAAAAGAACCCCTTTTAAAAATTTTTAGTTAAAATCCCCGAAACCTTCTACCCCCGGGCAAACCCAGGGCGCTGAAACGAAGCACTGAGCACTTTTTTAAAGCGATCCCCCGTTCGTGAGTTATGGTCAAAATGAGTTTTGCGACTTTCAGCCAAATTTACTCAGATTTATTTTTTTTTGATCATTTTGAGGCTTCCCTTTGGGAAACATGTTTCCCAATAGTTTTTGACATAGAAACCCCTTTTAAAATTTTTAGTTTTAAAATTCCCCAAAAACCTTTTACCCCGGTAACCCAGGGCGCTGAAAACGAAACACTGGAGCACTTTTTTAAAAGCGATCCCTCGTTCCCTGAGTTATGGGTTTAAAATGATTTTTTCGACTTTCAGCCAAATTTACTCAATTTTTTTTTTTTATGATCATTTTGAGGCTCCTTTGGGGGCATGTTCCGAGATAGTTAGACATAGAACCCCTTTTAAAATTTTATTAAAAAAATCCCCAAACCTTCTACCCCGGTCAATCCGAGGGCGCTGAATCGAAGCACTGGGGCACTTTTTTTTAAAGCGATCCCCGTTTTGTGAAATTATGGTTAAAATGAGTTTTGCGACTTTCAGCCAAATTTACTCAAGGGTTTAATTTTTTTTGAAAAATTTTGGGGGTCCCTTTGGGGGCATTTTTGAGGGGAAAAGAACCCCCTTAGGGAACCCTTTTAAAAATTTTGGGGTTAAAAATCCCCGAAACCTTCTACCCCGGCAATTCCAGGGGGCTGAATCGGGAAACACTTTGGGGCACTTTTTTAATGCGATCCCTCGTTCGTGGGTTATGGTCAAAATGAGTTTTGCGCTTTCAGCCCAAATTTTTCAGATTTATTTTTTTTTGATCATTTTGAGGGGTCCCCTTTGGGGGCATGTTTCCGAGATAGTTTAGACAAAAGAACCCCTTTTAAAATTTTTTAGTTAAAACCCCCCCGAAACCCTTTTACCCCCGGTTTAATCCCAGGGGCTGAATCGGAAAACTGGGGACTTTTTTAATGCGATCCTTTGTTCGTGAGTTTTTGGTCAAAAAAGAGTTTTGGGGACTTTCAGCAAAAATTTTCTCAGATTTATTTTTTTTAAAAGATCATTTTTAGGCTCCTTGGGAGCATGTTCCGAGATAGTTAAAACATGAATTTTTAAATTTTTTAAATTAAAAATCCCCGAAAAACCCTTTTACCGGTCAACCGAGGGGGCTGAAACGAAGCACTGGGGCACTTTTTTAAAAGCGATCCCTTTGTTCGTGAGTTATGGTCAAAAAGAGTTTTGCGGCTTTCAGCCAAATTTACTCAGATTTATTTTTTTTTGATATTTTTAGGCTCCTTGGGGGCCCTTTCCGAGATAGTTGACCTAGAACCCCCCAAATTTTTTAGTTTAAAACTCCCCCAAAACCTTCCCCCCCGGGCAATCCGAAGGGGTGAATCGAAGCACTGGAGCATTTTTTAAAGCGAAACCCCGTTCGTGAGTTTGGTCAAAAGAGTTTTGCGACTTTTTAGCCAAATTTACTCAGATTTATTTTTTTTGATCATTTTGGCTCCTTGGAGCATGTTCCAGATAGTTTTGACCCTAGCCCTTTAAAATTTTTAGTTAAAAATCCCCCAAACCTTCTACCCCCGGGCAATCCGAGGGCGCTAAAACGAAGCACTGGAGCACTTTTTTAATGCGATCCTGTTCGTGAGTTATTGGGCAAAATGAGTTTTGCGACTTTCAACCAAATTTTTCTCAGATTTATTTTTTTTTTGATCATTTTGAGGCTCCTTGGGAGCATGTTCCGAGATAGTTAGACATAGAACCCTTTAAATTTTGAGTTAAAACTCCCCGAAAACCCTTTTACCCCGGTCAATCC